>WYDI02025359.1:47428-76835 GCA_009867235.2 Psittacus erithacus | reverse complement strand
GCTGCTCTAGTGGAAGGTGTCCCTGCCCGTGGCAGGGGTTGGAACTGGGTGAGCTTTAAGGTCCCTTCCAACCCAAACCAGGCTGGGATTCTATAACAAAGATGAGGTTTGAATCCTGTGGAACAGAACTGCTTTTGGTTCTCCTTTGGGATGTGAAACCAGACTTCGCTCATCTAGTGCCCGGAAAGGGAGACAGCGCGGGCACAGCATCCTGGCTGAGAGCCCTGACCCAAAGCTGTATTTAACTTGGGTTCCCAGTTTTTAATTGCACAGAGAAACAAAGTGGTCAGTGGCTCCCAGCAGCACAGACCGGACGGCCAAAGAGCTGAGAACACAAAGGATTTCTAGCTCCTGGCTATAAACCAGGGCATCACATTCCCTCCCTTCCCAGAAACAACACTCAAGGTGGCCTTGTTCATGCTCCAGTGTCCTCTTCTTCTCCTTTTTCCTGTAATCTTCCTTAGTCACAACATTATAGGCTTTATAACATTTTCTGATCAGGCCCAGTGAAGGCTGTAAACATCTGCCTCTCCCACTGTTAATCCTGAAGGGTCAGCAGCAGCACACAGCGGTATCTGGGATGCATTAATGAAGCTGGCTAATAAAAGCAGGGTACAAAGGTCTCATTTCATGGGTTGCCTAATCAGATGTTTCCAGTATGAGCTTGGCTGTGATGCTCAAGCGCTGTGTCCACCTTCCTTCCATGAAGCAACAGCCATGGCAGGAGGGCAAAGTATCCATCTGCCCAGGTATGTTGTTAAGTTCATGCAAACTCTTTCCCCTTCTCCACCCAAGTTACCTTCAGGATTGTGCAACAGGCAGGAATATTAACAAATGGAGCTTTAAATTTGGGTTTAATGTTCATGATTTTATCGTAAAGAAAGACAAACAAAACATGCAGCTGCTATTGCACAACAGGTTGGCTCCTCTACACCACTGATTAGCTGGGCTGGTGATACGCCTCGAGGGCCTCTCTCAGTTCTTGCTCTTGGCCTGGATCTGCAAACCAGAGAACTGAGGCCACGTAAATTCCCTGATTGGCTGGAAAAATTTGGATACAGCCTCTGTAGAGTATAAATAGAAAACAAAGTATTTTGGACCTTTCACTTTGAAAGCGGAGCTCTCGAGGCAACATGGCAATGCACAGAGTCACAGCAGTCGTCCTCGTGATTGTGATCTCCAGTGGTGAGTTGCCTGCATTTTAGTGAACATTGCTCATGTAACCTGCCCTCTTTGTTGTGCTTTTAATGAGGTGTAGCTCTAAGGGCTCAGGAACTGATTTGTTCTCTGCCATTTGTTTGCTTTGGTAAATAACCCTTCTCCCATTGCACAGAAATCTCCGTAGGAAAATCCTTTTCAGATACGGTAAAGAGTTGTGGCAAGATTTTGCTGGAGTAATAATGTTGAATGAATAAGAAAGAATCAGCTGAGGCATATTGATCACTAACAGCATGCATGTTTTCTCACAAGCCTTCCCCTTACAGATCGGCCTGCTGAGCTTAGAGTGTTCCCAGAGATGTTGCAGTGTTTAATGTCATCACCTTTGATTTCACAAAGAATACACAACTCATTAAACTAATGAAGACTACCTAGAACAAAGGGCTGTTTCACTTGAGGAAGGCATTAGAGGTTTCCTGCACCCTCGTAGCACCAGACCTTCAGCGCCAGCACATCATTTCCCCTGTTTGTGTGTACTCCCAAGCCCAAGCCAAGCTGTCCACACACACCAATAAGCCTCAACTTGTTGCTTCTTCTTCCCAGCCCCATTCATGCTAAAGCATCCTATAGGAAGCCCTGGTAGTTCTGAGAGGGGAGCAGGGCTGTCAGAGGTGTTTAGAAGGTACCAAGGCAGGTGTTGTCTTTCCCCCCTTCTCTCCTGTGCCTTCCCATCTCTCAGACATCATCAGTGTTTTAGCATCAGCATGGATTTGACTGTGGGTGGTGATAGCTGCAATCTGGAGTCAAAACTAAGAGGATGCTCCTCTAATCCCCTACTGACTGCTACTTTGAAACAGTGATATAGAAACACTGGGAGATAGAAAATGCAATTAGTAAAAGGTGGATGACAGCTTATATTTTTGACTGGATCCTGTGTTGGGGAATAGGAATGGACTCAGTGGATCCCCCTCAGCCCCATTTACAGTTCAGTATCCCAGAATCCTGGTGGCTCAGCTCTCCTTCCAGGCAGAGAGATCCCATAGCTCCGGCCTCATGCCTGGTATTGTGAGTGCAGCACAACCCATCTGCCCTGGGGCAGTGGGAGAGGAGTGGGTCACCCTGTGATGTCTCTTCCAGATCTATTTGTTCTGCATTTCTGCTTTGAGGTCACTGCTTTAAGTACCCTCAAACATCACTGGAAAAAGTATAAAACAAAATAATGCTGTTTCATTGCATCCCTGCTATTAACTTACACTAAAAGATGAGCAACTTTCAAGCTCCCAGAAGCCTGATCCCTGATTACAGCAAAGACCAAAGGGACCTTGCTGTTGATTAAACAACACGGGCTGGAAAATCCCCTTTCTAGCTTGTGTCTTTCATCTTCTGTTCTTCTCCTTTCTTCTTTTCCAGCTGCTGCAGCACAATGGGCCACAATCTGCTCAGGTCAACCCTCAAACAAAATCAGAGGCTGTGATTCCCATGGCTGTGGCGGATACAACAATCCCAGCTCCTGGGATGGGATGACGGGGGATGGATGTGCTTAAAGCTTCCTTAAAATAGGAATAAGCATGAGAAAATGGGGTATCTAGCACTCTGCTGTGGGCTAACCCCTTTGCTTTTCTCCTTCAGAGGAGGGAGGAAGCACAAGGGAGTGGACGTGGTGTGTCAGGATGGCTCGGACGTGTACGCACCCTTCTCAGGGAACATTGACAAGCAAGCCAGGCCCTATGGAAACAACAATGCCATCGACAACGGAATCCAGCTGTCAGGATCAGGTACAGAGCTAAAACATGTGTCTTGCAAAGTCTGACTGTAAAACGCTTCGATTCATTCACAGAGCTTTAAACCAACCCAAAAATCATGACCCCAACTCAAACCGCGTGTGCTTGCAAGTGAATCCATGTGAAAACTAACTTGGAAACCCAGGCTCTGTTAATGCAGGAAAATTGACTGAAGGGGTTACAGCATGTCACCTCTATTAGAAAAGTCACTTTGGGTAATTAAAGGAACCCACCTTAACTCCCTTCCCCTGTTATTTCTTTTCCCATTCTCTCTTCTTGATGCTATAGGAGCATCATTTTCTGTAACTTTTCCTGCAGCTCAATCTCTTATACTTTTATTACCATTTGCATTTTGCTACTGAACATTATGATTTTGCCAGGCTCTTAAACCATTTCATAGGAGCAAGTTTGCCTCTCTTCTCTCTCCCTTTAACAGGATTCTGCATTAAGATGTTTTACATCAAACCCGTCAAGTACAGTGGCTCCATCAGGAAGGGGGAAAAAATCGGCGTCCTGCTGCCCATGCAGAAGGCCTACCAAGGAATTACATCCCATGTCCACATCCAGAACTGTGACTTGACAGATCCTACTCCCAACCTGTAAACGAAAGGCTGCACATCATGGGCAAAGCCTTCAGCCTCCTATTTGTACTCATTAAATTGCTTGGGCATAGGTAGCCATTCTAGTAAGGTGGAAGCCACTGAGCCTCAAATGGATGTTCCACCTAAAAATTATCCATGAACAAAATGCTGGTGGTCATCTGAACATAAAGTGACTCAGAGGAAGGTATAACACATGCTTTAACACTGTTATCATATACTGCATGTCACGGCACTCACAGGTGAAGGCTGAAGCAGCGGGGAACGGGGTGGCTGGGAGGTGATGGACCCTTAATGCTCAGCTGCAGCTCTCTCCTCTTGGTCTTCCCTGCTCTTTTTGCAGCCAAACACGAAGGTGTCTTCAGTAAGCCAGAAATATTACTTGTACTAACATATGGAAAATCACATTATTAAAGGGCTGCTTCACTACAAATGACTTTGAATTTCTTTGGTGCTGTCACAGAGTTTGGGCTGGGTTCTGCTTTTTTAATACAGCTGGGGAGAAAAAAAACATGCATAAAGCTGAAACCTAAATCTTTCCTGGGGCCCATCACCAAAAACATAAACCACCATTAATGAAGTAACTCATTCCTTTTCCCCAGACTCCTGCTTCAGCATTGCCTTGGCACACCCGCACTGCCTTTTGTCCAAGTGAGGTATTTCTTTCCATTAGTAAATCAGCTGAAGACTTTCCCGGGACAAGAAGCTCTTGTTAACAGGACAGGGCTTTTGAGGCCAAGGCTACCAACATGCTACTGGGAGTCTCAAGAGCTAAATGGCTTTACAAGCGCTGCAGGCTCATGTATTTACCATCACAACTGCAGCCTCCGATAAGCTACTTCAGCGGGAGCTGCGTGTGTCCTGACAGCAGGTTTGTTTCTCCTAAGAAACCACAGAGGGATACTCACTACATCTGTGAGAAGCGCTTAATGTGCCGTGTCCCATTCACCTCCCACAGGAACCACTTTAATTTTGCTATGAGTGAAAAATCAGCATGTCCCTATAAATATACTGCAGGGGCAGATAGCAACCAATCACTGCAGGAGAGCCAATACAATTGAATTTGCGGTGAAAAAGCACTTTTCCTTACATTAACAGCAGAAACATTTCAGTTTCAGAAGCATTTCCACCTGTACATAAGGACAGCAGCTCAGTGTTTTTGTGGTGTTCCCCACAGGCTGGTTTCACAAACCTTCTTCAGGGAGCTATTATTTAATCTGAGCTTTTCCAGCAGCAGCACAGAGATGCGCAGTACTTTGGGATGCAGGATGCTCCTGAAAGAGGTACAGGGCAAACACGGAAGCTTCCAGTTTAGCTGGGAGGGAAAAGTAAACACACTTGCAGGTTTAGGTTACAGAGCAGTTGGGGCAAGCAGCATAAGTAAATCCAGCTTTATCTTTTCAGTCTAGTAAAGCACTGGCTGTAGAAGAAGGGAAAGGACAGTTTGTAACTGACACTGGAAAGGAAATAAAGGGCTGGTAAAACACACAGATGTAGAAATAATCAGGGTGAGGGAAGAGCGTGCTGGGGAAGTAACCTGTGCAACAAGGCTTTTCAAGGCAGAGCCATGCAGAATTGCTCTGCTTCTGCACCAGTTCTGCAGGGATCCTTCCACTGTTACCCCTTTGATAAGTTTGTATTACAAGGTCGCACGCCTAAAGCTGCAACTCAAATCTACGCTGTTCCCTTCTGTTTCACCAGGCGTTAAAGGCCTCCTGAAGTGCTCAGCCAGACCTTTGGCCTCCCCATAAGATAGGACATAGGGAGCAAAAAGATTTTGTGCTCCTCAATCCTCATTAAAACCTGCCTAAGTCAGGCTTAGCATGCATGTTAATAAAGGCAAAATAAGTCCGAGATGGAGTCTTCAATCAGAATCAGCACCAGCACAACTTCAGCTGCATCTTCAGCTCATACTTTCCAAGGGAGAAAGGCAACATACTCATGTCTTCCACAGCCTGCTACCTACTTGGGAATGACATACCCAGCCCTGCCCTTTGGCTGGTCAGCTAGCGCGACCTGCTGACTTTCCAGCGACACTACAATATAAACCGAGCACACAAAGCAGAGCTAATCACTGAGGCAAAATTCCTCTTCTCTCAGCCTTGTCCATCATCAGAAGCCTGAATAAATAGAGACTGCAGTTTAGTTTACACTGTGCTAGCTTGGTTTTCACCATGAAAGCCTGTGCTGCTAACTGCAGGAGGGAATTCTTCTCCAGGTAAGTTTTAGAACATATTTTGCTTTATAGTAATTAACACAAATATTATTAGCTTTTCAGGTCCTTTAAATACGGCACACATATCAGCTGGGAAGTGAACACTCAGCATCAACATGTCCTCACACTGAACACACTGCATTAGCCAAGAAGACAAAGTCAATTAGTTTGCAAGATACATTTAGGAAGAGGATTTACCTTTCCAACTGCTTGCTAACAAGCCTGGCCAACCTACAGTGATGATGCAGTAACATGACCAAGAAGTAAGACGTGCAGCTTTCATTTATCCAATCCACTGGGGCTGCAGCCCCACCGAGGAAGAACTTTATGGACCAAATCATCAGGCTTTGGACATTGGCTGAAACATATGTAAAGGAAATGATGGAGAGACCAGCCATCCCTTGTGGGCAATCAAAGGTGATGGCAAATAAAGATGTAAAGAAGATGGAAGTAAACCACATGCCTTGGCTGGGGTTTGGCCCTGCCTTTTGATGATGTTTCTGCTCCAAGGGTCCACTACCATTGCCCAGGTGTGCCTCATAGTTTTCTGGCTTCTGTTCCTCCAGAACCCTTGTTCCATCATTTGACCATCTGAATTTGCTTATTAAGAAATAATGTTAAGATAATTAGTATAATAAGAGGGTCCAGTCTAACATTTGCAAGGTTTATGGACACATCCATCCAAAAGCACTGGTAACCGGCAGCATACCTTCCTGAAACACAGTATCATTTACACAGGAGAGTCACAGGACCTTTGGAAAGGCTCAGCAGCAAAGCAGGGATTCCTCCTGGGCAGCATCAGAATTCACTAATTCACTGCCTGTCAAGATCACCCTAAGCACTCACACATTTGCCTGCTGCACTCTTGCTTGGTCCGTAAGACTTCCAATGGATTTAACACAGCCAGGGAAGTTACTACTGACATAAAAAGGGCAAAATGGGGAACTCATATAAGCATTTCCCAAGCGAGCACACCTGCTCTCACTGTGCTCCTTGCAGTGCTGGCTCCTTTCCATCTCCTCATCCACTCCCCATCACAGGGAAGGAAATGGTGCAACACCGGCTGGTTGTCCCATATCCTTCTGTTAGAATGGCTCAGCAGCCAGTCCGTGTCTTTCACAACTGCACCTACCAACTGTTCTCTTAACATCTCCATTGCCCCACACAGAAATCCCATCAGCTTTGGTCCAGTGTTTCACCAAGCAGGTTTGCAACTTCCAGCTTGCCCAGAGAAGATGGGGAATGCAACAGCAATATCATACCCTGAAAATTGTTTCATTAAGAATACTTTACCAGAAGAGCATTAGATATGTTACAGTAGCAAATGACATTTTGACAAGTTTTAGAGAGAAAAGAGCTTGAAACAATGCTGTTAAGATCTCTTATTGTATACAGCTATGAGACATTTGGAGTCAGCTCTAACACAAATGAGATGAAATAAAAATGGTAAAGAACAAGTAGCTTAGAGCCATTTTACAAAGCACCAGACTGCAAAAGAGGACTCAAAACAGCTTTAAGTGCCTGTACACCTATAACAGAGATGAATTGTTCTCCTCCTGCCCTCCAGCTTGGCTGGCTTTGCACCCAGCCTTTCCTCGGCAAGACGTTGTAGAGCGGATTGAGTTGCCGTAAGTCAAGAGCTCTTATCAGCACCTTTGTCAGCCTAGACCCTGTTATATTGAGCAAATTACAGCCAAAACCCCCATCAAAACTAGGCTCATATATAAATATGAGTGTGAGTAACAGCAGTTCATTCTGGCAGGACTGGGGAAAAAGCAGCATGGGTAAAATCAGCCAAGCCACTTGTAGTAACCGCAGGGAGGGCTAAAATGATTGTCTGGGGGTTAAATATTGGCTGTCAATAAAAAAAGCTTGGAACCACGAGCAGAAAATTTGTCTCCAACTGCTTATTCCATGGAGATTTGCAGAAAACACAATGTACAGATGCTCTTTGCAAACTGGAAGTGGGCAGAGACACCTGTGTTTGTCCTCCAGACAAAGCCCGCAGGATTTCCAGAGGTAGCTTGGAACATCAGATAGCAGCAGGAAGCACCGTGATTCATTTAAATTTCATATTAACTAAGACACAACTGCAAAAAAAACCTAATGCTTTTCTGCAAGTAGTGTAGAAAATCAAACTGGAGGATTAAGAGAGACGTTAAGGAGCCTGTTTAATAGTACAAGAGCTGAAATCAAGCAGATATTAAATCAATCATTTTAAAACCTTATTCCATGCAACTTGGGTTTGTAACTGTTTGTTTCAGAACTTGGAGATGCTTAAATAAGAATTTAGTTGTCAAAAACTATGGTTTCAGTGAAAAGGCTTCATGGATTTCCTGGATTTAAGTCCAGGCTAGCTGACGATTTCAGCTGAACAGGGGAAAAAAAGACATTTCCATGTAGAAGTGTCTGTATTTCTCAGCCTCAATGAATACTTACGTTAAAGCAAACATCTCACCTTCATGTGCTGTCACTGTTAGAAGCTCTAATGGCACATACCCCTGGGGAGGAGGTACTGAGTGAGCAGAGAAGGATGAAGCCGTTACCACCACTATGGAGTTTTGCCCATCTTCTCTCTCCAACTGAATCCTCTGGACCATATTTTTGGTTCCTATCATTTTTGGCCTAAATGAGTCCTTGCTTCAGGGGGGGAAAGAAAAGGTGTTAAGAAACATTTAACCCAGAGCTTCCTGAAATGTGGGACTGCTTGTTTCCATCTGTTACTGTGTGCTAAGACACCAGCTATTTTATCCATCTTTCCCAACCAGTTCTAACAACTGTTTGTAGACATCCTCAGTGCCTTATATGGCAACAGCATCTGCCCACAGCTGTAATACTTTACCTAAGACTGATTGGCCAAGACAACAAACTTGGGCTTTCAAAAACACATAAATACCCCAGGCAGCAAGTGCTCAATGTCTTTGACCCGATCAAGGAACACTGGTGAATCAGCCACACAATGCCAGCTCTCAGCCTGGTCGCCCTGGTCAGCCTGGTGTCCACTGGTGAGTTGAGATCTCTATGTTGCAGTTGGTCTTGACTGGTTTAAGGTAGACACTAATGAATTAATGACATTTGCTCAAACATAAATAATTCTAAGGGGGTTTTCAATGTAGTTTTATGAAGAATTATGGTAATGTGCACAGTTATGGCTATTATAAAACACTGAGTTGTGCATTTGGAGTCTTACATTGATGTGTTGAGAGGTTTTAGGAAGAAGCGAAAACAGCTTAACTTATGTCACAAACTAATATTAAAAACATTTATCCACAGCTTTGCTTTGGTTTTAGTGCATGTACCTTAAAATAAGATCTCAAGAAAAAAGGATCAAATCTATAAAACAGGTCATACAATGTTCTCTCACCTATGCTCTGAAATTATAAACTCCGATGAGCTCACGTCTTCCACTTTAAACAGCCTGGTTTGCACCTTAACACTGTCTTTTGTGCTATACAAATATGGTTAAATTTTCCCCATTTTCCTCTTTTGCACATGCAGTTTTTGCCAAGCAGTTGGATGCACACCCACCTCAACAACAACACAGACACTGGGCCCCTATCTGCAGTGGGAACCCCACCAACAAGATCCGGGGCTGCGACAGATACGGCTGTGGCAACTTCGGTGCTGACAGGTAATCACAGACTGGTTTGGTACTACAGTGCAGTAGTAACACTGCTACCAACTGATGCATGGGGGAAGAAGCAAGAGCATTACTTGAATTAGCAGCCAGAGTAGAAGAAATGGGAAGCATTTCAAGGATCTGAATCATCTATTTTTGTTGCTTATAGACCAGATACTTAACTAACATTCAGCAACAGCAAAAAGAATACCAAGTAGATTAATTTACACAAGCTAAAGGTCTGCCAGCTTCATTGTCTTTAAGTAGGTACCTTTAAGAGAACAGGCTGTATTTCCCTGAAAAATGCTTTTATGCATAGAATGGCTCCTGCCTTCTCTGCATTTTCCTGTCACCTCCTCTCTCCAGGTACTGTAAGAAGTGTCCATCCTCATCACACAACTTCCACATTTTTAAGTGAAAAAATGCAACACACAAGATTCTATTTCATACCAACACAGATGTATTTTGGGGTAGAACAGGGCTACTTTTCTATAACAGCTTGAAACATACCATGAACATGGGAAAATTAAAAGTATCCTTAGAATCTGAAATCTCACCCCCCCTTTAATGAAGGTCAGAGGAATAAAAACACTTTACAATAAAGACGGATCAAAGCCAATGCTTCTTTTCAATTTCATTGCAGATGCAAAAGATGTCTTAAACAAGCCTCAAATACCAGACTGTGTTAACTGACATATATACACATGATGTTAAGCCTGACAGACTCCTCTAAGTCCATATTTGTGTTTTCAGGCACAGTGGTAAAGGAAAGCATGTTGGCGTGGATGTCATCTGCCGTGATGGAGCAACAGTATATGCTCCTTTCAGTGGGCAGCTCTCTGGACCTATTCGATTCTTCCATAATGGAAATGCCATCGATGATGGAGTCCAAATCAGAGGATCAGGCAAGTAATTAACAGCAGATACCTCGTGAGGCAGGAACAAGTAATCATTTTATCTATCTGAGTAAGTTTTCTGTGCCTCTTCAATTCAAGCAAAGTGTTGATTGATCTTACACCCTCTCTAGTTCCTCCACTGAAGCACAACTACACTGCTGCTTCAAAATATCACAAGTCAGCACCAGCAGGATGTAGTCCTTTTCCTATGCTTTTCTTGGAGAGGAGGGACGAAAGGAGCTGAAAAACAGGCAGCAGGAAAACAACAACCCCAGATCAAAAAGGAAAGAGTAAAAATAAAGTATCAGGAATAGCTCTGAGTTTTGCTGAGAGGATGTTTTCTGTCCCAACTCACTCTTTTCCTCACTTCCTCAGCAAATTCAGTAATTTTGATTTGAGGATTGTTGGTACCTTGACCACATTTCTGCTTCACGGCTACAGTCTCCAGTAAGAGGCTGGCACGGAAGGTTTCTTGCTCACCCCAAGATCAGAGGCAGCTGATGTTTCCTGACCTCGCTTCCTCTCCCGTCTCTTCCAGGTTACTGTGTAAAGCTCGTCTGTATTCACCCCATCCGGTACAACGGCCAAATCCAGAGAGGGCAACAACTTGGGAGAATGCTGCCAATGCAAAAAGTATTTCCTGGCATTATCTCCCACATCCATGTTGAGAACTGCGACCACTCCGATCCTACTCATCTACTTACGCCTGGTAAAAAAAACAGCAAACAAAAAACCACCCCAGAATAAGTAGCATAATGAATTAAAATGAAGTTATTCATTAATTTCAAATAAGGAAAGCAATATTAAACAGCAATAATCCCCCTCCCTGACAGCAACATCCAAACCAAAAAGAATATGCATTATACATACAGCATAACAGGACTGCAGGCAGTGTTATAGGTAAGATAATACATGAGCTTAACTTGTGTTTCTTGCCTGCCCCATGACACAGCAGCATCAGGTCTCAGCAATAAACCAAGCCAGACATCTCTTCTGGTTATACACTTTTAACTACTGAGATGATCTCAGTATGACATCTATAGCAGACTTTGGGATGACTCTTTGTAAATATAAATACCACATTGGCAGTAATGGAGAAGAGGACTTGAGGAGTTCAGTCCCATCAGCCTGGGCATGGAATAAGAAACAATACTGAGTCTTTTCCCATCCTTCCAATTACATTGTACGAGCTGTGATAATCTTTCTGTATTTTTATCTTTAAGGCACATTCCTTATACGAGATAGCCCTCACTTAGAAACATTACAATCCAGTCTTAGGTGTACATTCTATTTCCTAAAGGATGATACATTTTGCGGAGCAAACATTCAACTACACACATGGAATGTATAGAATATTTCCATCTAACTAAAATTAAAGCACAGTAGTTACAAACAGAACATTTAGAACCCAACAGTTAACTTTGATGTGCTGTGTTTCTGTA
The DNA here is from genome assembly GCA_009867235.2 of Psittacus erithacus. Lineage (NCBI taxonomy): Eukaryota > Metazoa > Chordata > Aves > Psittaciformes > Psittacidae > Psittacus > Psittacus erithacus. Next base: position 65,125 of record WYDI02025359.1, on the reverse strand, counting down.
TTTCAAAGTTGTTCCACCGTTCCCACAACAAGACAGACAATGGGCAACACTGTGCTCCGGGAATCCTACAAACGAGATCCGAGGCTGTGACAATTATGGCTGTGGATACTATGGAGCTCCAAGGTACTGTAGAATTGGAATGTGTGGGGTTTTACTGCTCCTCCACTGAAATAGAGTTGAGCCCTGTTCAAGTTGCTTAAGCTTTGAAGGCTTAGGCCGGACAGGAAGAAACATTTTTACTGCAGGGGTAATGGAGCACCAGAACAGGCTGCCCATACGTGCTACCTGCTCTACATCCATATAACATGAGGACTGACAAGAGACTGTTCTAATTATGTGTTTGTTTTCAGACAAAATGGCAAAGGAAGGCACACAGGTGTGGATGTCATCTGTTCTGATGGAGCAAATGTCTACGCTCCCTTTTCTGGACAGCTCTCTGGACCCATCAAATTCTTCCACAATGGAAATTCCATTGATGATGGAGTCCAAATCAGAGGATCAGGTAAACAACTACTGTTCATTTAATATTTCATTGACTTGAGGTCATGCAGGATGCATTACCTTGCAGCTAGCCAAGTAGTCAAGCAAGGTACATGTTTTGAAATGCTGCATCTCCTATCCACTTACAAGCAGAACTTTTTGCTCCTATGTTAGAATGCAAATCACTGAATTTTGAAGAACATCCTTGAGCTCTTCTCTTTACTAAAGCAGGAATTCCCACCTTCTCTTCCCTCTTCCACTAAGCCAACAACTCCAACCACTATCTATTTTTTACGACCACAGCATCTTTCTATTTTGGTATTTCCACTATTGCCATCCCAGTGGAAAGTACACAACAGAAAATGTATTTCTGAAATCGAGTTAGTACAGAACAAATACTTCATCGGTCATCTGGTGTTTTCCCTCTTGTTTTCGCCAGGATTCTGCGTAAAACTGCTCTGCATCCACCCCATCAGATACAATGGTAGGATTTCTAAGGGACAAACCCTTGGAAGAATGTTGCCAATGCAAAGAGTATTTCCTGGGATCACATCTCACATTCACGTTGAGAACTGCGATCGCTCAGATCCTACTAGATATCTTGAAAGGGGGAAAGGGCGAAGCGAGTGAAATGGAAACACAGTAAATTCTAAATAAATTCATCTCAGCATCCAAATGTTGTTTTTCCTTTTCATGCACAACAAGAGCTTATATTAAAACAGATTTGATGCATTAAGCCTTACATAATATTGCAAGGTGATCACATTATTACATGTCCCAGGTACCAATTAGGTACTGGATTTTAAGTATCTGTAGTTGTTGTGAACGTTGTATTTTAGGCAAATTGATAAACTTCGCTACACCTTGGCAAACAAGATTACTTTAGATTTTAAGGACACCTGAATAGAGGAACAGAGTGAAATTGAAACGCGGAAGGTATAAAAGATGCCGTTTGGAACCATCACACCAGAACAACTGGTGTCTTCACTGGGTGGCAAAAGGGACTTCACACAAGGAAAAAGAGGTTTTGTCAGGATTTGCATTTACAAGACAAGCGGGTACTTAACAATTACTAAGTGTAAGCTTTCCCAGGCTGAACAACCAGCATGACCAGTAGCTCACCCCCTCATGTGGCAGAAAAGATGCATTGCACTCAGTTTCTCACCGCACAGACCCTACAAAGCGCCTCAGCATATCAGGCGTAAGCACTGTATTTGAGGGGTTTAGCTACTCTAACAAACTGTATCGTTTTCTTATACGCTTTACGGATTGGTTTTAGAAAGCCTTTGCAGTGCATTAAACCCAAGAAAAACCAATAAAACGGACAAAACTTGCCTTAACTAGGACAAGGCGGAGCTCTCAAGTATACGCTGCTCCATGGACATGAGGAAGTACAAGCAGCAGGCAGCTACCTACATGTTCTCATCAAATTGTGAGTAATTTAGGAAGATCTACATTAGAAGAAAAAGAACAAATGCTGCTTTACACAGGGCAATGTTCTGACACTCCTCCTCAAAGCACAATGTATATACTGCAGCACCAACACATGACGCCAAACAACTCTAACATTAGAACTATAAAATCAATGTCAACCTAATACTAGAAGTTCTCTTTAACTCAAATTATCTCCTATGTTACCCAGGAAGAATCAGTATTTCACATTTATCAGTTCTGTTGCATTTAGTTACAAACTCCAGCATCAATTGGTCTTACTTGTTAAGATCAGCCAGCAGAGTGAAGCCACAGAAAGAATCATTACACCAAAAATCACAACACAATAAACGCAGGCTCATTTCTCCAGAAGCTTGGAGCTGGAGCAAGCTAACACTGATGGCTTCACAGGAAAGCTGCTTCAGTAAGAGAGACAGAGGAAACAACATTTAAAGAAGCATTTTAAGTTTCCTCCTGTAAATAGCCACTCACGTTCGATACTTCACTAATGCCCTATGCTGGCTAGGGAGACATGAAGGACTCTAGGACACACCAGCCACCTCCAAGACTTATCCACATTCCATTTTAGATTCAGCATATCAAAAGCCCTCACGTTTGAGGTACAAACATGAAACCACAATGATGTGATTCGCTATAATCCAAAAGTTGAACATTTCTACTGCCTCTTCCCAGCTTTAAGCAGATGGTTCCTAACAGGATAGAACCCTGCCTAACAGGAAGACGCGGCACAACAGATGGATAAGTCTAATGTCAGTGCATGTATTAGATCACTTTATTATGTTTACATTAAAAGCAAACCACACATCTTAAACCAAATACTGTTTAGAAGCATTTCAAGTCCTTCAATCCCTTTGATTATGGAAGCAAGAGCTTGGGTAACAGGCGCCAACAACCAGAGTCAGGCGTTTCTCCACTGCACAACAAGCAGTAACACATACTGACTCAGACAGCCACTACAGGTCATCTGAAAGCCTTCAGCTTGCAACTGGGAACAAATCTGTTCAGGACACTGGTGAACTTAACCCTTCAGCTGTTATTTTTGCAGTAAAGAAGTGTAAAGCTTGGAAGAAAGCAGCATTTAGTCTGATGTGAGTGTGCTGGGTTTGTCTGGGATGGAGTTAATTTTCTTGACAGGAGCTTGCATGGGACAATGGTTTGGATTTACGCTGGAAACTGTTGATTTAATAACCCAGGGATGTTTCTGTCACTGAGCAGCACTTACATAGAGTAAAGGCCTCTTCTGCTCCTCACCTCACCAGCAAAGAGGCTGGGGAGGGGACACAGCTGGAACAGCTAACCCCAGGCATATCCTGTATCATAGGACATCATGCTGAGCATATAAAGCTGAGGAAGAAGGAAGGAAAGGGGGGAACATTGGGAGTGATGGCATCTATCTTCCCAAGTCAGTGTGACACATGCTGGAGCGCTGTTGCACTGGAAATGGCTAAGCACCTGCCTGCCCACTGGAAGTGGTGAATAAATACCGTTTTGCTTTGCTTGTGTGCAAGGCCTTTGCTTTATCTGTTAAATTGTCTTTATCTTGAGTTTTCCCATTTTTACTTTCGATTCTCTGCTCCATCCCAATGGAGAGTAGTGAGGGAATGACTACATGAGGCTTTGTTGCTAGCCAGGGTTAAACCACAACAGTGACAAATAACACCAGCAAATCAAATGCAGACTTTTCCTTATAAATAGAAAGATAGAACAGCTACAGCATGAAAATAATTACACCAAAATTATATACAATGCATTTCAGTTTACAGCATGCGAAATATCAACACAAAAATACACACTCTTAAATCACATAATTCACCATCCCTTCCCCCTTTAAAGAAAATAGAGAACTAAAATCTTCCTCAAAAAGTAGTTAACAGCAACATGTATTAAACAGTCCTGAATTAAAACCTCCTGGATCACCTCCAGCAACCCTTACTCTAGAAATCAGGGTTTACAGTACGGCTCTGCAAGCTACAGGCAAGATTTCTACAGGCCACAGCCTCTAACTGGCAAGTAGTTTACTTTTTCAATGCTCTAAACCTTTAATTCCAGACAGAATGTGATCAGACAACTGCATTCCATTTAATTCTTCTTCCTAACTAGCCACATTGATGAGATCCTTCTTATCTCTTAAAAGTGAAAGCATACAGACAATCTCTCTAACCAAAGACTTGAACTCTCCCAAATCCAGAGGCTATTCCTTGTACACTGGCAGTTTCCAAAGTGCTTTGTCATTCACCCACCAACCAACCCAGGTCCAGACTTTTAGATTCATTCATTTTAACAAGGTCTCTTTCCCATCCATTCAATGTGTAAGACAGTAAAACGAAACAGTGAACATTGCAGTCTCTACAATGCAGTCTGACAAAATTAAAGTGCAATTTAAAAGTGGAAAGGTTCTTTGCAAGCATAAGCTTATTTACCACATTTTAACACACTGGCATGAGTTGAAACCAGATTATATTTGAGTAATCCGGGCTAGTGTATTTTAAGGTACAAAGCTTTTACATTTATAAACATGAATACTTAGAAAAAAAGCTGCATAAAACACCATGATGAAGTCTGCCTAGAGACCTCATAGCAGCCTTCCCAGTATCTGAAGGGGGGTTATAGAGATGCTGGGGATTGACTCTTCATTAGGGACTGTAGTGACAGGACAAGGGGTAACAGGCTCAAACTTAAACAGGGGAAGTTTAGATTGGATATAAGGAAGAAATTCTCTACTGTGAGGGTGGTGAGGCACTGGAATGGGTTGCCCAGGGAAGCTGTGAATGCTCCATCCCAGGCAGTGTTCAAGGTCAGGTTGGACAGAGCCTTGGGCGACATGGTTTGGTGTGAGGTGTCCCTGCCCATGGCAGGGGGCTGGAACTGGATGATCTTAAGGTCCTTTCCAACCCGAACTATTCTATGAGTCTATGATATTACTGAATTCCAAGTTGTATCCAGCTTGCCATAAATGTAGGTTTACTAAAGGAAAAAGTGTTTCTCTAGTCCTCTTCTGACTACATCAGAAAGACTAAACAAGAACATGAAACCTCCCTCAACCTTTAATGTGGATGGAACACTTAGAATGAAGCTCAGACAAGCCCCATTTAGTGAGGTTTGAAGCACCTGTAAACCACAGACACTTCCAGAAGTGTTAAGTACACTGATTCTATTTCAATATACAATTAACACTCCAGAATGTTTTGCTGTGACACTACTAGAGGTTCTCAAGGTAGAAAAACTCAAACCTGGAAAGAAGTTTTCATGTTTCATTTTTAAATTCTTTACTTGCATAGAAAGCAACATCCTGATTCTACTGTTTTGTCCACAAATGTAAAGAATTCACCATGTTGGCATCATGTCAGGAAACCAGAGTCTTCCCAGGTGTTTGGAGACTTCCAAATGGAGTCGATCTAAGCTATAATCATTATCTGGAATCAGCACCTCCTCCATTATAGAGAGCTGGGTAAGCCTGCCCCCACACATCTTCACAAATTCAATAAAACCTCTGCAAGTTACTTCACATTCACCAAGTCCCATTGCTGTCAAGTTCTTACAGCGCTCAGCAATCTGGATAAGTTCATCATCCAAAGGCTGGAGTCCGTTAGCACACACAACCAACTCAATTAGCCTCGGGCAATTCATGCCAATGCGACCTAACATCGCTTTGCTTACTGCACGACCAAAGTAAAGGTGTGTAACAGGGGTTTCCTCTCTGAAGAAAGCATCACATTCCTCTTCATATAAGAAGAAATACATCACAATGTTGACTTTGGGGGAGTGTTTAACAAGAGCATCCCAGCTTTGCTTTTTAATAGTGTGAAATTCGACTTGGCCGGGATTTTCACTCACAACATCTATGCGAAGGTGTTCAAGGTCAACATGTTTTTCACTTGACAGAGCCAGCAGCAGTTCATCACTTAATATGTAGTAGTTCAAAGCCAGCTCCTTAAGTCCATGACACTGGTCAGCAACACAGAGAATTCCTGAGGAACAAACAACAATTACTCTGCAAAACGAAAAGTGAATGTAAAGCTCAAGCAAGTCCCAATTCTATTGGCTTGAGTATTCATGCCTATATCCAAAATTCATGAAATACCACAAAGTTCCAAATATCCACATTCTTTATAGGGTTTTGGCCATAAACACTTATCAGTTAAAGCTGCAAGTCAACCTAGTTGTATTCACCTTGGATCTGCATATGCACTTCTTCCTCTTTGCTTTCCCTGTGCAAAATTTCTTCAACTTAGAAGCAGAAACTGAAATCAGGTAAGGTTCAGCTGAAGCTGCCACTTCCCTTCCCTAATACTCCTTCCTTCAGCAGTCATCTAAGCATTCTAATTAAATGACCACCAGCAACCTACTTGAAGAGCTCTGCTAAAAACCAGACCCTTCCCTAAATTGAGACATAAACCACATAACTGCCCAATCTGCTGGAATATAAAGTACACAGATTAAATCGCCTTCTATGGACTCTGGAAAGTACAGGAAAGGGACAAGACCAGGATTCCCTTTCTCCAGCATCAAGTTTTCAGGAGAAATGTAAGTGAGAAGGGACCTAAAAGCCTTCTGCACTTTCTGTCAAGGCTGTATTTCAAAAGGAGCGAGCCTCCACCAACACATGCTAAAATGAGCAAGCTCATAACTACCAGATCTGGACACACGATGGCACTACAGACAAGGAAAGACTCGCAGCTTTCCACTGCTAGTTTTTCCGGACACACTGCATGTATTTTCAACATAACTTTGAAGTATTAACGCTTTTTCTCAGTAAGTTAAACTCTCAGCACCTTATGAAACTGCTAATGTTTCATCTCCTTTATCCCACCAACCAGTAGCTGATTCATGGCTCAGGGATTTTGCATGTGTGTTTCCAGATAATGCCAGTTGGTTAAGTTCACAAAGTTGCCCACGTTACTCAGCATATATTTCATTACCCTTAACAGAACTGGCAATGAACATCAAGTGTTTGGAATACGTGTTAAAGGCTTGCACTAATTTTGGAGGCTTTTTCTTCTCAAAGTCCTGCCATCAGAGGTACTGAAGCAGCTGAGCAGAATGTAAAGTTAAAACCCCAGAAGATGTAATCAAGTGAGCACCAGCTCCACCTTCATTACTCAAACTCATTCTTCTTCCCCTTCCAACTATCTAAAGCCAAGGTCAATAAAAGGCCTCTGCTAAGTGACTCAAGAGCACCAGAGTTTTTATGAATACCTTGTTTTTAAGTATTGGCTGTCATTTTATGGCATTTCACTAGTTCATTTTACATGTTCACTACTCACCAGCAGGTGATACATGAGGACAACTGCTCATCTTTAGCAGCTTCAGAGTATCACTATTGTTAGCAACAAGAACCTTCAAGGAAGGATCATCAAGGGGTGTGTCATCTATCTTGATTGAGGATAATGACTTGGAGTTTACAAAAACCACTGTCAGTGCCGAAGCAAAATGAGCCTGTTGGAAGAAATTGAAGGAGGGGAAAAAAGAAATCTTAATGAAAAGATAGGCAAAATTTCAACATCTAAAATTCAGGTTTTGCACATGCAGAAAGTACAAAAAATAATCACTTCTTAGGTATCGCCTGGTTGTGTAACAAAGAAAGCATTATTTGAACATGAACACAGGTACTCTTTGCTAAAAATACGCTACTGCATGTGACAAGGATTAACTTTACACTCAATAGTTAACTCACCCACTCTGATTTATCTTTTCACTGTAAGAAAACAGTATTCAGTGATCAGCCTGAACTATTTAGAATTTACCTGCAGAAATAAAGGAAGTGGTATTTATTTTATTTTCCAGAAAGTAACTTTGCTGTGATCTGTGGAGGCACAGAAAGAAAAACCTCCCAATATTTTAACCACATTACAGCATGTGGTTATTTTATCTTTTAACCCAGAAATGAGAACCCCAGCCTTCTAAATCATTCCCGTCTCTATCACAAAACATCAGGGCTACTGACTTTAATAAATAGAAGCAATAATTATTTTCCTAATACTAATGGATGCCACAAATTAAAGATATAAAACAAAAGAAAGCCCAAGTGGTTTAAGAGTAAATTAAGTCACTCTGGTTACAGTTAGTGGAACATTACCTTAGAGACATTCATGAAGCTTGGTTTTGCTGTAGAAATCAAACCCAGTGTCTTAATAGAACAGTTTACCAACTGAGAAAGGATGTTGCAGGCTGCTTCTGCTGACTCAGTACTACTATCAACCTATAAAAGCAATTTGAAAGTAATGAAAACATTCTTTATTATTATTTTGAGAACAGCATCACAGATACCCAAGCCTGCACATTCCACACCTACTCAGCTGTACTGCACCAGATTGGATTTACTACAAGGACCAAGCACAACATTAATTTCAATTTCAGGAAGGTCACTATTAGAAACTTTTCCTGATTGTGACTGCTGGGAATTACTAGTACAAATAGCAAGCTGAGATTTAAGCCTTCTCTTCAAATAACCTTATGCCTTCCTACTAAACAACTGTAATTAGTATGGGTGTTATGATAGCTGTATGTATGTCTCTTTTATAAATACCAGTTCTAGACTCTCACAGATGAAACTACCAATGCTGAGAAAAAGAACCTTCTGATTTTCATCCTAGCATTAATACCAACCCTTTCTTCTGCCTTTTTTTCACAGCTTAAAACTATGACACCCTCTAACGAGAAGTGACTGCAAAGTGAACAAAGCACCTGTAATTCCAACTATGATCTCAGATGAACAGAGCAAACTGTATCAAGTATTCAAATGAAAAAAATCTGCATTTATGCAATCTTGAGACTACAACCTAGCTGTTATTTAAATCAAGTTTACTGTTAATTATGTCCTTACGCATCAAACACCTGAATATACAGGCACAGCATCTTTCTCCCTTACTCGTATTTTTTCAAAGCATGGCTCTAAAATTATGACATTCTTCACAGTAAAGCCTTATTTCGAAAACAAATTACAAACAGAAGACAAAATTATTTCCTTGAAAGTTCTATATGTAAGAAATATTTATCTGCACCATAATCTGCTGAGTACCGAGACTGCCTCTAACACTGACTCACAGAAACTACGCATTCTGTATAGGCTGAAACCATATAATTCAATCTTCAGCACTCTATTGCTTGATGTTAGCTCTTCCTTTAGTTTGCAGAGATTAGAGTGTAGGAAATGGAAGGAAACCATGTGCATCCATAGAAATAAATTGTTGCAGCAGCTGCATTTTTAAACACAAGACTTCCCAGGCACAACACCTGAGACAACTGACACACAGAAGCTGCATATATTACACTCAGTAACGTGACATGACAAGCCTCCGTTCATCCAAGACTTACCTTGAAGCTGACGTACTGCAGATGATCAGCATGCCTCTTGATAATCTGCTGAATGAGATCAGGGTGTGTAGACCTTAAGTAAGAAGTAGCTGGCTGGCTAAGTTCAAATTCAAATCTCCTCCAGAGATCTGGGATGTGAAAAACTTCATTCCACCTTCGACAAACAGAAGATGCTCGCGCCCGATCGACTAAAGGTAGAAACTGGAAAATACGCAGGATAACATGGTGTGGAAGGTTTCCCCAGTCCATTGAAGAGTGCAAGTCATATTCACCAAATACTGAGCCATAGGAGCAAGTTTTCTGCTTTTTGCTTTTCTGTGATGTTAGAGTAGCTTCACTGTCAACCGCACCTCTCTGCTTAGCTCTCTTCATCACGAAAGCTTCAGGTACTGGAACGATGCAATGTATTCAAACTGCAGTTTCCTGAAAGGTCTCACATACAACAGGTCTCTAGAAAAACAGAGACAGGGAGGGAGAGACAAGACAATGGAAACACAGAGATAACAAGTTAGTAAAACTTAAATGCAGCATGTTACTATGAAAAGTGGTATGAGTTATGTCAATATCCAGTGCACAGACATTAGCAAGGACCTGCTTTCTCAATACCTTTGATTTTGTACAACTTGACCTGAATCTTGGAGAACTTGGGTTCGTTAATTTACCAAGTGTGGTTTCATGTGTTATTACTACATAGTATATAAAACACTTTATGGGGGAAAATAAAGCATTTAACAGCAATTTAGTTTAGCAGTAGCAAACTGTTTGTTTAAACTCAGTAAACTATGGAATCCACTCAATTTCTAGAAGAATTTTATCAACTATAGAACTCAATTCATAAACTTTCTTTTTAAATACCAACAAACTTGGAACAGACACATTCAGAAGAGTCAGAGTGAAAAGTTCTGATGTTTTTCTGTCTTGATTTGTTTTTTTCCAATCATACCCGGCAGAGGAAAAATGTCTGCATAACTAACAATAGAAAACTTCAGAGGCCACTCACAAAACCAGGGCAAAGTAAGGCTCACATGCTGTTTTTTAGCAGGAGAAAAGGACAGTGACCCTGGGATACAGCAAACTGCATGATTCCACTGAGGAATATCTGCCGTATCAGCCAGAGTGCAGAAAACAGCAGCATAAGGAAAAGCCCCTCATTCACATGCTGAAACAGTGCTATCCACTCAGTCCATTCCAGACTGAATTCTGTTATTCAGTTAATTCTCAACAACTGTCTTAACCATTTCAAATACCACTTCATTTTAGCACTGGATGAGGCCTTTCTCAAAGTTCAACAGGACTTTACCTTTTCCCAGCCACTCTGAAACTAAACTTTTCAAAGCAACCATGTAGTCTTTAAGACCAAAGAGCACACATTATCTCTTTTTACTGAACGATCTTCCATGGCAAGCACTCACAGCATGCTTTTTCTGGAGCAAACATTTTACATAGTAACTTTATTATGGGATCAAAAAGAACCCAAACCAAAATCCAGAAACAGCTGCCAAAATACAGATTATCCTATTAAAAATTTATCTGGCATTTTCCCCAGCTTATGAAACCTGACCCGTGGCTGATAAGGTGTCCAACACATAAGTGTAACTCCACTTTCATGAAATGAAAGCATTTGCATTCTTTGAGAATTAGCCAACTAATCAAGAGCTGTTCATATGTCTAACAGTCATTAGAAATCTTCATTCAGTCCCCTTAAAGTTCCGTTTATGATGGTGATATATAATACATGGAGGAGGAGAAGCTAGAAACACTTTTTAAATTATATTTAATAACAGGAGTTTTTCTTCCTTGAATAGACACACGTCTTGCATTAACAAAGTCAGCAAATCAAGGAGAATGAAGAACAATACACTTCAAAACACAGCAGTACTTCTAAACAATACATTACTGTTACTTAATGCAATGAAGATGCAAGCCCAGTATGAACAAACATTCTGCTACAAGACCATGCTATCAAATTGTCACCCATGTGACCATGTTTTATGACTTCTGACTGCTTTAAGTCACATACTGAATGGGAATTCCAATGCATTATGTGTGGATGTAGTAATTAACCATTACATAACTCTCTCTTGCAGTTGCTCATAGCCTTGCCAAATTTAGCAAAGGCTCAGTACTTTCTGAGTCAAACACTTGCTGGTTTTTTTAGTATTCTATATTGCAGTACTGTAAATAAGTAAAATTATGATGTATTTCTGTGAGATGCAAAGCAGAAAAAGGTGAAAATGTGAATAATTTAACTACAAACAGTATATATTTCAAAACACAACTGAAGTTAACTAAATTGTAGTTTCTTGTCATATAATCCAGGTAGCATTCAATGATAGGTTTACACACATACATACCTCCAAAAAATCTGGAAGTTCCTGTCAAGTTACCAGCACGCTCCTGGTATCCAAACACACAACCCACTGTTGAGTCATCCTGAACGGGTGCATGGATTCCTTAACCAGAAGGCAGTGACTGGTCCCAGATGAACTGACCTGTGAAGCCATCAACCAAAGAAACACTGTAATGTCTGGGAGACCCAGAGGAGGGACTGAAATTAGATATGGAACAAAGACTGAGATGAAGAGCACACATGGCACTGTAGTGCAGACACAGACGTAGAATAATGGAATGTGACAAGCAAACTAATTTCACCAAATGTTATCTGAAAACTATCATTTAACTAGTGGGAAGGTGCAATCTAGGTTTTCTATTATCTAAAGTTTTAGTCACATCAGTACACTTATGCAACACAGATACATCCCTGGGATTCTTGAATATTACCTAAAGAAATTACATACCTGGATAAGAAATGTTAACTACTCACTTTTACTCCAAAAGTATGCTTACTGCATTGTGATAATCCTGACAGTAAGCAAACTATTTCGGCTAATTAAACACTCTGGAAAAAGGGTATCAATGATATATGAACATCCTCCCCCATACTAATATGAAAAACCTACCCTGTATCTTAGTATGAAAGCATCTGGGTCTGCAATGAAAAGTATACCTTACACCTCCAAATTCAGTTACCCACTTTACATTATTTGTAGATGGTTTAATGGAAAGCTATAGGAATGGCAACACAAATCTTACTAAATCATGACAGATTTAAATGAAAAGCAGATTTAGAAACTGAACATGTTTACAAAGTATTGTGTTCAACCAGTACTGACATCTTTAGAAACTTTCTAACACTGAACTTTTCCTGTAAAAGATGAGAGACATGAGGCTTTACATTCTTCCAGGTCACATCCTCATGTTCTGAAAAAGCACCCAGTCAACATCAGCTTTATAGTTGTAAAGTTTAGCACAGGTGCAGTACATGTGTTAGTTACGAATACAAGAGAAGCAGCTCCCATCTCCTCAGCAAAGTCAAACTCAAACACTGAAATCCATGCAAGTAATGCTGGTGCTCAGCTCATGCACCAAAAAATTTAAAAGCTGCATAGTCACGATTGTCTATACTTAGAAAGCTGATGCACATTAGTAACTGCAGACGGCATCTGAAAAGCCTGCAATTGATGGGGTGGCCTTGTATTACATTCTCCTGTGAAGTGAGCAGACTGTCCCTTTGCTAACTGCACAGCACATAAAATCTGTTTGCTGTCAGTTTCTAACACAAAGGCAGGTTTATAATGCCACATGTAAACAGAATACCTAAATAACACTGTAATTAAGAGTATAAAACACTGAGATGCAATTTAAAAATTCAACACAGGAGTGTATTAAGTGTAAGTTTATAAACCACATGATGTACTCTGAAGCAGCTTTCTTACCTAAAGAATGCTTCCAAGTTACAACAGGCAATAAATGAACGAACTGAGGCAGCTGCAGCCATGGGGCATTCACAAGCATCTGTCTGCTTTCCCCTCCTGTCCAGATAAAATGCCACAAAAACCTTTATTAGTCTTAAAAAAGAATAATCCTTGTATTACATCCCACACAAAAGCGGTAGGAAAGTACACTGCAATCAATTTATACATTTTCTTGCTTTAGTAAAGGAGCTTGAGGGCATCATCTTAACACAGGCACCTTTTCCCACACTGCAAATACTGTGTCACTGACAGAAATGTGAGGTCAGATGAAGTACAAAACTGATAGGAAACAAGTACTGCAGCTGCATGTACATTGTACTGGCCAACACTACAATGTAAACAGTAACTTACTCAACATTTCCATTATCATTACCATTAATAGTGAAGTTCGGCAAATGACACTGGCCTAGGGAAGTACGTGACAGATGATGAAGACAGAGGCCACATGGCACAGCTTCCTACCACCCAACGTGCAGCAGCCACCACCCAGTACAGCCGTGGGAATGCAGTCACCTGGCAAGGAGCAAGGCAGGAGCTGCACCCAATGGACAATAAACCACCAAGACTGCAGCCTCGTCCTCACTGATGAGCTCCCAGAATGCAGATGGCAGCTTGTGCAACCCAGTAAGTGGATCACCAACTACCACATCAAGGGGGCTTAGACACAAAGTCCCCTACCTCCCTCCATACTACTTTCTTTTAACACTACATTACGGCTAAGTTGTTTGCACCTCAGTATCTTCCATCATAAGGAATCACTGAAAGCTTTGCTTCCAAGAATTTCACTAAGTTTGCTTTTATGAAACCACACCAAATAACTGAAGTCTTCATCATAATAAACTTTACGTGCCTGTCACTGGGCTAAAAAATAAAGAGTATACCCTTCCATCTGGTCTAACATGAGGATTTCAGTATTCTTCCCAACACTTCTCAATGTGACTGCAAGCAAGATAAATGTTAATAGTAAAATAACATCTCAGAACTTTAGGAAAAGGACATTAACATCCTTTTATAGTAAGGAATGTATCAAATTTAGATCCTACATTAAAAGAAAAAGTTATTCAAAGTTTAACAACTTTATAAATAATAAAATAATTGAGTACACAGCCTAATGATGCTTCCTTTAAGTGTCCAAGGTCAGAAGAACCACGCAAAGCAGCTTGAACTAAGCTCACATAAGCAGAAATATTTATAATAAAAGAATACCTAGTTATCAGAGATGCAGACACAAACTTGTAACCTAAATAACAGTGAATTGTTAGCCTAAGGTAGAGCTACCCAAATTATTACCAAAGATAAACAGCAACACCACAGTCACTGAAGTGAAACACTTGGATAACTGGTGAGGTTTATCACACCTGTTAGTGTAGAGCACGGCACCAAATATTGGTGCACTACCCCATACAGCTGTTTTCTCTATAAACTCTTTGACCTTAACATCCCATGATCAGGTATTTTTGCACAGCTGCATGTTATCCTACTCAAACCCATGAAACCCAACAGGGACCAGGAAATAAATCAAATCTAATAACTGTTTCTGCAGCTTATCCTAGTAAAAGAAGCATAAACTTCTGCTAAAATTAAGATGTTAAAATCTCTCCCATGACAGGAGGTCTCAGCAGGGGATTAAGAAAGGCGGTCAGCAGTGAATCAGTTAAACCAGCAGCTGTTCACTACCTCCCATGCTACAATGGCTGTTGCAAAAAAAGGGGTTTATTACTAAAACCCAAGTTATCATGGACTCAAGCCACAAGGAAATAACTGCTTCCTCTGATTTGTAGATTCCCCTTTCAGTTCTCAGCACCAGGACCCAGCAGGAATTAATAAAACATCATAAAATCAGGTCTCTAGGAGAGAAAGCGGGAAAAAAACCCAAACCAAATCCAGCAGAAATCAAGTTCCTGAGAAATAAAACCCCCTTCAAACAACTAAGCTCAGAAATCCACTGGGATAAAGCAGGCATCATGATAATTAAGCCTTAACTGTCTAACACTTGGAAATTGACGTTTATGGATCTGCCTTTAAGAGCTGAAATACTCGTCCCATTAATCACAGTGTGTTTCAAGAAATCGCAGTTCAGCGATAGCACCAAGGTGACCACGTTAAGGAATTCGGAGTCCCTGCGGAGAACAGGCGCAGCGGATCCTGTACTCCAGAAAGGCAGCGCAGGAAAGCTGCGGAACTGCTGATGCAGCCCCAGTCAATTGGCGCGTCTGTTTCAAAACACAGATCGAAAACGCATCGGAAGCTTCAGTTTCAGAACATCAAGCTGCAAGAGTAAGCTTTTTCTTCATTTAGAGCATTTCTGCTTCCAAACAGGGTTTTAAGCCTTCACTTTTTTTCCCTCGAAACTGAGTCACTCTCAAGGGATTTATCACATTTTTGATGTGAGACCTAAAAATACCAGCACTCCGCTGAACACCTTAATGCCTACATTAATTTTAACTGAAGCAGTATGAACGCACTGTCACTTTTATTCGCGTGACAGAATCTAGCTGTTCTACTGATGCACTATATTCAGAAGCCACCCCCATCTGAATTCACTTTTAGACTACGAACACCACCAAAACTCCCCTTATTTTACTGACACATCTGAAGCTCCACAGCTTCAAGAGCTCTCTTGACCCAAACACTGCAAAGCAGAAACAAACACATTTCTACACGCTTTCTAGCAGTGGTTCTACCCATCTTTAACAAGCCGTTTAATCTCTTTACATTGGGAAAATCTCTTTTCTTACAAGCGACAGCTCCCGGGCATCCCCAGCGCACCACTCGCCTTAACCGGGTGCCTGAAGAGGATACAAGCCCGGTGTTAAAGCCCATCAGGAGCTCGCAGGTCGGCGGTTTGGAGTTTATTCCACCTGACACTTCAGCACAAGCGGGCTCCGAGCGAACGCAGCCCCGGGCAGGGTATTACCTTCCCCGCGGTGTCCCCCGCAGCTCTGGCTGAGGGGAGGGATGGCGGCCGTGACCCTGACGGCGGCCCGAGGCGGTGACCTCCGCTCAGGCTGAGGGTTTAGGAACGCAGCAGGAGCCCTGCTGAGCTCAGGCTCCTCACGGATCACGGAGAATTAAGGTCCACAGCCGCGGCGGGCATCTGCCGTCCAGCTCCACACTGCCTCTGCTTCCCCCCTCCCCGGGCCGCCACCGGGAACCCCGCGGCCTCCACCCGCCCGGCCGGGGCCGCCCCGCCGCTCACCGCCGCGGCTCCGTGGCAGAGGCAGGGCCGAGGCCGGCCGCAGAGCAGCGAACAGGCGCCCCGCACTGCCTCCAACCCGCCCGCCCCGACCACGCCACCGCGGGGAGGAGCCGGAGCTGCCGCCCCAGCGCGCAGGCGCCGTGCGAGGCGGCGGGCGCCATTTCACGCCCGGGAAGCGGCGCCCCGCGGCTAAGATGGGGAGGGCGGGTACGGAGCCGGTCCTGATGCTGAGCCCGGCAGGGAGGGATCTCGCCTCTGGTCGCTTGCTCTCTCCTTTCCCTTCCATCACTGAGCGGCTGGGCCGGGTGCTCCTCATGGGCAGGCCTCCCCAGGCCCGCGGTGCAGGCTGTGCCTCCCCTTCATTCTCTCTCTCATCTGTTGTATCATTTCCTCATGGGAAGTACCGGTAACCTCGGATCTTCCTTGAGCTGGGGCAGCCCTTGGAAGCTGGCCCGTGAGCCTCTTTAGTTTGCCTCAGGTACGGCCTTTCCCTATGGAAACGGGTCTGTGGCACAACAGCAAAAGAGATCTATCCTTTTGGCCTAAAGGATGGACATGGGAGCAGCGTTGTCTCTGCCTGCTTGCGTTACTGCCCTTCTCGAGGGAAGCCTCAGCCAGCCGAGGATGGTCAGTCCCCTGCTGAGCATTTTAACTTCAAAAGAAGATGGAGTTCAAGCAGAAGGATACTGGGGTTTAGCTGTCTGTTGGCCAAAAAGGGCTCTATTCTGAACAGCAAGGCTTTCCCTGCTTGCTGTGCATATCCTCAGTGCATGTCTCTTCAAAACACCCTGCCAAGGACAAGAGAGCAGAGTGCTGCATCGTATGTCCAAACTGGAGATGCTAAAAGAATTTACTACCTTAAGTATAGTAGTAATAAAACATATTTTATCTATACAGATGTACTGCATAACAGCTCATCACTAGTGTTTCTTTATGATCCTAGTCTTACCTGAACGATTGAGGTTTTATTACCAACTGCTACAAAACACAACCACAGGTTTCCTGACTCTTGCATGCAGCAATGATTAACCATGAACAAGCCTTTATAGCATCTTTACATGAAGAGTTAATACTAAACATGAAGCACTTCAGTGGTAGCTTCTATCTGCATAAAAGCAAAGCTGGCGGAATGCAGCGATGGATTTGTGTACCATCAAAACACAGTTTCTTCAAGCAGATCTGGAAAAGGTTGAGCATGTTGAAGGGCTCATGAAAGGAATAGAAAGGAATATTTATCACTTAGTGAGTGATACCTTCAAAGTGCACAGTTTCATAGAATGGTTTGGGTTGGAAAGGACCTTAAGATCATCCAGTTCCAATCCCCCTGCCATGGCCAGGGACACCTCACACTGAACCATGGCACCCAAGGCTCTGTCCAACCTGGCCTTGAACACTGCCTGGGATGGAGCATTCACAACTTCCTTGGGCAACCCATTC
>WYDI02025359.1:0-47054 GCA_009867235.2 Psittacus erithacus | reverse complement strand
TTATAAGCCCCCTTCAGACACTGGAAGCTGCTCTGAGGTCTCCATGCAGCTTCTCTTCTCCAGGCTGAACAGCCCCAGGTTTCTCAGCCTGTCTTCATACGGGAGCTGCTCCACTCCCCTGATCAAACAATGACAAAATACACTGCACACTTGCAATCAGTTTAGCTTAGAAAAGCTACCAAAACCACTCTTACTATATGGTTCTCAAATGTATTACTCAGACCCTAAAGGAAGTAGGAGATTTAAGTTCCAGGTAATTTTATCAAGTCCTTTGCTCCTAGTATACAGTTTAAAACTGATTTTTCAGTAAATACTGCTACAAAAAGCACCTTTACCTTAAGAGTTACTCCCTGTAGACAGTGATTAAAGGCTAGATTATAAACAGAGATTAATGCAGGTTTGCAGCTGGTATCTAAATCCACCAGTCATTGGTTTCTTTGGTGCGTTGCCAGTGACGTTTGGGCTGCTGTACAGGAACAGGTTCAAATGTACTCTAGAAAACTATAGACCAATCTATATCTATATAAAACCAGCTATGGATTTGTAAGTACTGGAAGAAAATAAGCACAAACATGGGCACACACCAGGAGCTTCTGTCTTCTACTCATCTTCCAGGTATCACATCAGTGCCTGGTTCAGAGCTGCTGCTCACGTCTCCAGATGTGTCATCTCATACACAAGACGCAAAGAGCTAAAGACAACCACCCCACTGGATATAGGTCCTCCTTATCAAACCCATTACTAGGGGCTGCCCACGTCATTCAGCCACTCAGTCAATCTTAACCTTCCTCATGTGGTTGGTCTTTCCTGCACAGATTTACAGGAGGAGATACCTACTCACATTGCATGTTTACGGTGGTTAGTGATATTATGCATGGCATTTCACGTAGCTTTCATAATCTACTCTTTCTGTACTTTGATCAAGAGTGATTATTCACATTTTGTATCATTGGCCTTTGAAGGAGTAATCAAGAAAGCAATCTCAGTAAACCAATGAATTAATGAGCATAAGGAAGCTTTCTGGAAATGGCAAGTTTCCCGAGAGTGAAGGATGAGCGTGTGACAATTCAGAATCAGCACGCCATGCGCTTGGAAGATTTACAAGTACCGTGTTGAAAGACAAAGATGGATCTCTTGAGATTATTGGCCATTTCTTAACCAGCTTTTAACAGAAGCCTCCACAAGTAAGGGAAGAGAGTTGGGAAAAAAGTGAAGGAAATAAAGTCAAGGATGATTATTGTCAGGTCAAGTGGGAAACCACACAGTGTATTGTGCTGTGCAGCAATAGCCCATACAGATAAGTCTCACAAGACATCACTACCAGCTTTTTTGATATGCTAACTTTGGCATATCTGAATTTCATAGCAGGACTTCTACATGTTAATGCAAGCTCTGCTTCATTTTTGTCATGATCGTGGTTCTGACAGACCCACGTACCCAAAGATACTTGTGGCTGCACACTCACTATCTTGAACTCTTGAAAGAAAGCAATGGAGGCCAGTGGTGCTGTGCTTCGGCCAAAGTTTCACAGAGGCACCATCATTTCCATGCTGAACAATACTCAGCCAGCCTAGTTTCTCTCTGAGAGTAGCTGCGTTTGTATCAGTGTGCTAAGCCAAGGAAGTGCTATGTTGTAGCTCTTCCTTTTGAATGCTTAACTTTAGAAGCATATCTTTCGCAAACAGTATTGAAAACACAGTAATACACTGTCATTCTTTAAACCCCAAATATTCAAACTGCGTGACAAACACTGCAGCTCTAACAATTTAAATCTGAGCAGACTAGAGTAGCAAGTGACGATCATGCCCAGAAAGTAGGTTAGTGTGTCATGGTTGCTGGAGGCTTGTGAGCTGCTCTGCTAGACACCAGCTGCTGCACAGGCAGGCAAGAAACAACCTGTCTTAGGAATAGAAATCACCCAGGTTCCTTTGTAGAAGTTTTTATGATCCACACAGAATCTGAAATAATCAGTGAAAACAATAACTCATTTAGATGCCTGATTGCATATGCCTTCCCTTACAAGAAACACTTGAAACATGAGCTTATATGAGTAACTTTTTGAGACAATGTTAAGCTTTTAGAAATGCAATAAGTGTAACATTATCTCTTCAGAAAGAAGCATGAATCACTAAAGGGAGTAAGTCCCTTTAGTTGCAATCCTATCCTTTTGTTTGATGGCACAACTATGTAAGGTGGCATATTACAAGTGTGTTTTATATATATGTTTCAGACAAAACTGGTAATAGGTGCCATTAAAGGTACACATTAAACTGCAAAATAAGTATAAGAAACTTACTGATTACAGATGCTGTTTGTACTTTCTGTGGAAGAAGCCACCACAAAAGCTTATTAATAGCTTTTAATTTGTCTGAAAACAAATTATGTAGAGATGCTGTATTCCGTGGCATACTAGAAGCATGTTATTAAAATCCTATCAGACCACTACGTTTTAATCTCTAAATTGAAAAAAGAAAAAGCAATCTCCTATCCAGCAGAGACCAGCTTTTCAGTTAACTTTCTGAATAAGTTTTAGGTTGGGGCATTGCAAGGGCTGACTGGAAGCCAGAAGGTACCACAGCCTCACCTACAAGGCATGTCCAGGGTTCGCAGCCAGCTTCAATCAAGAGTCCACATCTTCAGGCAAGTGCCTGGTAAGGAGGCAGGTCCAGAGTCACACCAGGGTAGGATTGCTGCCCAGGCACAGGGGTGGCAATGGCTGCAGACCAGCAACACTCCAGCATCACCCAGGGAGAGATTGAAAGGCCAGGGCTGAGCTTAAATGGACACCTGGGGCAGTGAGACAAGGGTGTGAGTGATGCCCCAGGTGAGGCTACTCAGGGCCATTAGTACCTATTAAGTATTAATTAATTAGGGCCTCTGACACTTTTGATAGTGTCTATCAAAAGTCTAGTGACTCTGCTTACTGAGCCATAAAGCACAGAATCTGTTCACCCAGTTGGCAGGAGGAGGAAGCGGCTTTGTCCCAGCGCCTCTGCCAACAAGGAAAACTGTAACAACAATGAAGTTTATGAAAGGGGTTTTAACCAGTTTCCTCCACTCCCTTTGGATTTTGTCTGTGGGGCCTAGGATTCACACACAGATCAAACAATATTTTAGCTGCAGCAACCTTACCTTCCTTTTCGATACATATTTATGGCAATCTTTTCCAGAGACACTTTTCTGTTAACTCCTTTCTGCACCATGTACAGATGCTGTAAATTATGATGTTTTAAATGTTAGATTCATCGTGAACAAAAAAACGCAGAACTGACGTTTATTTGAATTGTTACTTTGCTCTGTAAAGTTCTGGGGGTTTAAACACCTATTCTGTGTTTACCTCCAGATGTTGCTATAGCCTCGCTTGCTCACAAGAGGGAACTCGCATATCAGTCTCTATGATATATATCTAGCTTTTATATTAATATTCTGAGGACTCTGCAGATCAATAAAGAGAATATGTTAGGCTATGCATTTGTGTGAGACGTGTAAGTGTGCATATCTCTATATATATGTATACACCCACACCTTTTAGTTACCAAAGAAGGGAAGCCATTCACAGAAATAAGGAACAATAACCCTAGCAAGAATGAGACCAGAAAAGAGCTTTAGAATGGCCAGTAAATTACTTTCTTATGGGTTATATATGGGTTTATACTCACGGCTATATGCTGATGGATTGTGGGTTACCTCTGTTCCAGCACTGCAATCCTGTAAATCCCAAAACTAATACACAGTATCAGGACATGGGTGGAGCAGGGCATGGGCTCTCCCACCAGAGCCTGACCAGCAGTTTTGACCAATAGTTTTGAGCAACCCCTGGTTTTAACTTTCTGGTTTGAGCCCAGGCTCGCCTTTCGCCTTTACTGAGAGTTCTTTGCCAGCCAAAACTTGACTTTCTTGGGATCAGTCCCAGAATTCTTAGTACTGAATGTACACGTGTGTTGTTTGATTGTTAACTGTCTTCATTAAAGGAAAAGACTCAAATACTAGTTAATTATCAGTTTCTGCCAGATGCCAGTGGCAGCAGCATGAATTGGATCCAAATCTGCTCAAGGCTTATTTTTCTAAACCAAATAAACCTATAAATCCAGAGCTTTCTAACCTGAGAATTGATGTCCTCTGAACTTGGTGTCACACATCCTCCTACACTGATATTCCCACTTATCAAGCCATTGGCCAGCAATCCTGCTCGTGTATTTCCAAGTTCCTGTGAGAAAATGTGTAGTAAATGCCCCTAATAAACTGACCACAGTATGAGAGCTTTTCTTGGAAACCTTGCTGCCGTTTCTGTCCAACTGCTATAGAAGACAGTCCATGCACTTATGGGACAATCCCTGACAGCTCAGTAGCTGGATTTCGATCTGGACTTGTTGGTATTTGAGTTGTAGATATGCAGGGTGGTTAGTTTCCTATGGATCAGTAGCAACCTTCCTGTGTGAAAGTGAACTACGTTGTCTTACCCCTTGGGTGTCTGGTCCTTCACACAGATTTGTTAAGCACTGCTGTCTTGAGCACAAGTTGTAGCATTTCTTGAGCTTATCCCATGGCTGTAAAGCAACGCAAACCCACTGCACTATGCCAGCAGAAGCAATAGGAGAGGGTAATAGTTGCAGCATGCAGTTCTGGTTGGTTTGTCTTTCAGATGCATCATGTCTGGTTTGCACATTTTCTGTCTTGTCTTCTAGCCTCATGAGTTCCTTAGTTCCCTTCAAGTTTTCTCTCTGTACCACTGCTACCCTTCAAATACAGCCTCACAAAGAACATCCCCACTGTGGCTGGTGGCACTGCTACAGATGCAGTGGGTGTTCAACCACACATCGGTGATGAGTAGCAATAAATTTGGGGCCCTTGAGAAAAAGGCTGATTCCTAGAAGAACTGTTATGTGTTTTGCTTGGGACTGGGGAGGAAGGAGATGTTTGGAGAGATGTGCAAGTTTCAAGAAGCAGAGAGTGGACTCATTAAGCCAATTCTTGCTTACGCAATGAAAGACGCTGTTGATGGAAGTTAGCTTTCCTAACCTGTGCTTGCTTACTGAGCCATAAATCGCTTGGCTATCTGTCAGTTTTGATAGATGGAAGGACTGCTGCTCTTGAAACTTCTAAGAGAAGGTTATGCTGAAGTAATCATTATCTATAATCTGATTTATTAAACAATCTAATTATTAATTTAATTGCACCGCACCTACATACCGTTGTTCTATTTGTTTAACTTAATGGGATAAGAGAGTTTGCACAATCCCATTCTGAAGATCTTAAAAGTTTGGGATCAGTCCAAGAAAATTACAAATCAGGTTAGACCTCAAGCCAGGTGTACAGTCATGAACATGTCTCATGCTGTTAGGACTTATCATGGTACCATGACCTGGATGTAAGCACAAACACGCTGTCAGAAGGGTGAAGACCCTCTCAAGGCTGTATCTTCTAACTGATGTTTTTATGTGTGCTGTTGCTGATTCTGGACTTGGTTTGTCCAATGGTATAATTTTAGATGCCCTTCGCTGCTGTGTATATGTCTTTTTATAATCAGTATAGCCAAATTACAGGACTGGATGATCTTGGAAAAGGGATATGATAGGATACTGTTGTTATTCTGTGTGTATGTGCTTAGCCAGTCTAATCCTTGTGGACTAATTAATCTGCAATAGCTGGCCTTTCAGCTTGATCAGGGATTGCAGGAGGGGTGACTGCAAATATATAGTTACCAAAGTGTGAAATAAAAGCAAAGCATGGTGATAACTGAACTTCATTTCATAATGGAGTGCCAATGGTAGAACCATGTGGCAGTGTTTGGTTGTTTCCAAGAAACTTTGAGGAAAAACTGAATGGGAACAAAACCCATTTAGTCTTCACTATTAATTCTCTTCAGGTTTTGTCAGAACACCTCCTTCAAAACCAGGAGTTTTTCCTTAGTTTTCAGTTGCTGAAAATGAAAAACATTTCTGTATGTTTTCCAGCGAGAATATGGATAGATACTGCTTGAAAATGTTTTCATTCTGAGGTCACAGGGATTCAGATCTTACATTTAGTATGAAGAAGATTCAGGTCTTGTCAGAAGTCATTAGAGATCCATCCATTATATTTTCTGTGTCAGACAAGACTCATAAGGAGTCATAGATATGCCAGGTTTTCTTTCATTATCGATAAATCCAAAAGGATGAAGCATGTTGCCACAAGTGCTTACCTGGGTGTTGACTGAAAAGGCACCTTTAATGAGTGCGCTTAGAATTGGCCTTTGTGAACAGAAAAACTCACTACTTGTCCAAGTAACATTTCATGCTATGGCTAAACTTACATAGTGGAGGGCACCCAGTGCAGGTACAGCACCGTTCTTCACCCTCTCCTACCTGTATGAGGAGTTGGATGGAAAGTGAAGGATTCTTTATAGGTTGGACAGTTTTCCATCCCACACAGCTCCTTGATTCCTGCATAGGATGCTGTTTACCAAGACTAAGTTTTTCCAAAGCCCCAGGCATTTTCTAGTCACTGGATCACTTCCTGGGGACACCAGGTAGCAAAGCTGTCAGCACTAGTCAGGATCTCCTAACCACCACTTCCAGGAGAATGTTTGGACCTTCTGTTGATATACTCAGTCTACTTGCCAATAACTTTCATTACTTTATGGCAGGAATTTTGTCTGTATTTCTGTCTATATATACATTCAGACAGAGGTTTTCCTTATTCATTTTTCGATAGTCCCTCATCCTTATATCAAATAAGTATCAAATAAGAGTAAGATAAAATTCTCTGTTCATTTCTGTAGCTGGTATCATAGAATCATAGAATACCAGGTTGGAAGGAGCCCCAGGAATCATCTGGTCCAACCTTTCTAGGCAAAGCATGACCTAGTCTGGATGTCCCAGCACCCTGTCCAGCCAAATCCCAAAAGAATCCAATGCTGGGAAGTCCATCACTTCCCTGGATTGGATTGTTTCAATGACTGATTGTTCTCATTGGGAAAAATTTTCCTCTTGTGTCCAATTGGAAGGTCCCCAGGAATAACTTGTGCCCATCGCCCCTTGTCTTACGCATGGGAATGTGCTATCACCTTGCTCTCTGCAGTCCTGGGGCTGGCAGCAGAGCATTTCTTCAATACACACCTCTTGCCCCTGCTTCAGCTGCACTACTCCACTTCTCTGGTGGTTTCCCCTCATGCAAGGGGAGACCATACTTAAAACCACGTAAGTCTCCCTTCCTTGTTCCCCAAAACCTTTGCTGCCTCAGTCATGAGGGAAGGTGCCATTAGGTCTTAAATGCCTGTTTTGTTAAGTCATTGTGAGATGTGCTAAAGCAACTAGTATTTAGGGGTGATTGTCTAGGTAATAACAATTATATGCCTTTTTGCACTTTTCCTTCCTTGTGTACACCATAGCCTCTATTTCTAAGTGCATTATGTTGCTGAAAATACCCTGTGGTCAATGAGGATCTTTTAAACCTTCATGCTTTCCTTTCTGTTGTATTTTACATAATACTGTGATGTCAAGTGTATGGAAGCACAGCAAAATAAGAGCAAGAAACTTTTTCTGCCACCGTGGAACAATCTTCTATCTCAATGGCTGCTTTATATCCTGCCTGAAGTCGATGTCAGACAGAGTATCTCTCTTCTCTCCCACAGGCTGCTTGCAAAGTCAGAAGTCGGCTGATCATTATCTGCAGCTCTTAAGTCATGATTTCCCTCCTAGATTTCTCTTTTACAATTCCAATATTGTGGGGAGTCTGGGGAAACTCCCCTCACTCCTGGGCTTTCTGTTGACCTATTACCCCTGGAAAATGCTTATTTAGTCTGAAAGTTACCAAATTAAAACTCAGCAATAGGAACGCAATAAATAAGTTAAGGGCATCTGTTTTCTTGTGAAGTCCCTTGATGATGCTGTTTCTGAAATGAGTAAAAACAAGTCTCACTGATGTTTTATATGGAGAAATGTTTTTTATGTAGTTTCTTATGTACTGTGGCTTTTTCTAGATTATAACCTGATTTCAGCTTAGGATTGTTTCATGTCTTACTACACTGCTGGGTTTAAGATAGCAGAAACAATTCAGACACATTGCTTATCTGGAAGCATCTTTGATTATGAAAGCCTGTATGGCAATATAGGAGTTATGTTTGGAAGCGTTCTGCCTTCTCTTTCCAGCTTTTCTACTCCTTTAGTTGCCTGAACTGTGCTCCTTCTGAGCTATCACCCATGCTGTGTCTCGACAGAAAACAACTTTTATCTTATATCTCATAACAGTAGTGTGAACGTTCAGGATCATTTGCAGAAGTTCATAGAAGACAAGACACTGCTGTTTGAACAGGTGCTTGGTGTGCAGCTTGCACTACAGAGCGCGTGTCCGTGGAGATGCCTTCCAGTGTCTGAAGGAGGCTTATAAGGATGCTGGGGATGGACTCTTCATTAGGAACTGTAGTGACAGGACAAGGGGTAACAGGCTCAAACTTAAACGGGGGAAGTTCAGGTTAGATATAAGGAAGAAGTTCTTTACTGTAAGGGTGGTGAGGCACTGGAATGGGTTGCCCAGGGAAGTTGTGAATGCTCCATTCCTGGCGGTGTTCAAGACCAGGTTGGACAGAGCCTTGGGTGCCATGGTTTAGTGTGAGGTGTCCCTGGCCATGGCAGGGGGATTGGAACTGGATGAGCTTAAGGTCCTTTCCGACCTTAACTATTCTATGATTCTGTGATTCTAAGTTACAGATCACCAAGGTTGTGTCTGTGAGAGATGACCATAAAAGTCCTGGGAATTTTTAATTCTAAATGCTGGAGATTTTCTAGCTGATTGAATTGAAGGTGGGAGACCAATAGGAAAGATGGGAAGGGAGCTATAAGCAGCTGTGGGCAGGTATAGGCTTATCTTTGAGGGGAACAGAATGGAAATGGTAGCTTCTTTGGCTTTAGTATCCCCAGTAGCGCCACCTGATATTATGTGTGCTGTCGTTTGGTGATGTTAAAGCTTGGTGTGTGTTGAGCTCTGGAAGCAAATGCTGTCAGTTTTTGGACAACTGTAAAATGCAGTTGGGGAGAAATGGGTTCAGTGTCTCAGCAAACTCTTATTTCCTTGCTTTTCTGTAAAGCTAGAACAGTGAGGCTTGCCCACATGCCTCAGGAGGGTGTTGTGAGGATTAGCCAGATAAGATCAGCTTTCTTGTACAAATACATGAAACTTCTTTCAAGTACCCAGTGTGATTTATGACTGGGAAGCATTTGAATGGCAGCCCAGTGCCTTTCCTTCCCATGGAGCATGGCATAGACCAGTCTTGTTCTTACAGGGGTGCAAGAGACTTGGGGTGGAGGGAAGCAGTGCACTGGGGCACTTCCAGTCCCTCCAAAAATACCTCCTAAACCAATATTAATTTGTATGCCATTAGAGACAGCTTCCTATTAGATCATTAACACTGCTTAAGGTTTGGGCTTGTCCTGCAGCTGGTCATGGAGTTACATAAAAACAGGGATAGGGTACTGGAGTACATTTGGCTCTGCTGCTGTGCTTGTGCCTTGATAAGTATCATAGCAGAAACTTGGGCATGTAAAGCTGTCCTAGCCAGGTGTCTGAAGACAACACCAGAAGTTTTGTAACAGCCATGCTATAAAGTGGATGCCTAAATGAAGAAAATACTACTGCAGAACTGCAGGTTTGTGAATGGGTTTCTGTCTGGCTGCTGTCAGCAGCAAAACCTATCAAAGAAAGGGTTGTGTGGTGGCTGGTGTAGCAGGGCTGGGAGAATTCTTCCTTGGCAAAGAGTGAAGTAGCTTCTCAAGTGCCTATGGGTCACTCCTAGTATATCCTTTAGCATTACTTCATGCTAATGGAGAAAATCATATAGTTGTGGTGGTACGTGGTATGGAATTGGTCTGCATGTTCGCAACACTTAACTCTTGGGAGACAGACATTCCCAAAAAGAGAGGTGCTATATACAGAGGTAATGGTGTTACCTTCCAGTTTGCAGGAAGTGGCCGCTCCTGCCCTGCATCGTGGGATATCCAGGGTTTCTGTCCTGGAAATCACAAAGCAAATAGTGTTTAGAGCCTCCTTTTGCTGATGTGAGTTGTAGAAGCAAGGCAAGTGAGGAGCTGTGCATACTTCAAAACAAGCATGCAGCTTGTCACAGACACCAGGTCAGGTTTGAATGGCTGGAAGAAGGGCTCTTCCCTAAAATCACATTTGATTATCAATTCCCCGTTGTAAATCTGTTCCTCAGTATTATCAACTTATCTGACCTTCTCCTCCTCCTCTGTCTCCCCTGCCCTATGCCACATCCTCTCCTTCGCAGCGTAGCATGACATGTCCTGCTAGAGAGCTGCAAGAGAAAGACAACTGAGATATCAGGAAAAGGTGCTTGTTACAGTCATTAAATAACTCTCTGGATTAGTTTCCTTTTGTTCTCACCTGGCAGTTTCACAATCCTATTGCGAACCAAACTCAAAAGTGAGAGAGGAGGCCCATGAGCATCTGCTTGGCCCCGTGTCTGCTCAGGGGCTGGCCCAGGGCTGGCTGAAGGGGTGTTCAGTCCTGCCATGGGGCATCCAGCACTTCCCAGAAGGCTGCCCTGCAACTTGCAAAGCCTCACAGAGCATTAGTCCCATGGAGGAGATCTGAATCTGCTTGTGGGAATTAGAGGGCTAAAATACTCAAGGATGAAGGACGACCACATTTCCTGGATCACAAGGGTTTGAGGGAGCTCACCAGTGCAAGGAAGCGCTTTGCATCAGCTCACAGGTAACATGCAATGACAGATAGCAGTGGAAGTGGTTATTTCATGTTGCACAGTTCTGCACTGAATGCTTTAAGCACACAATGAGCATTTCTCTCACGCAGGTTGCAAACCAAGGCATCAGATGAGTCGATATTTTGCACATTTATCTTCTGCAGTTTAGTTTGCTTGGGTTTTCAAATCCTGGGCAAGAGTTTCCTATTACCATCCTGCACATGTGATTTGACTGGAAGCTGTTTGACTGCATTTGACTCTTTCCAGTTTATATGGGGCAGAACTGAATTTATGATGTGTCTTTTGTTTGTGCCATGATTTCACAGTTATTGTACCTATTGCATAAATCCAATAAAGTCGTTTGGGGAGTAAAAGCATTAGACAAAGAATTCTCTTCTTCCTTGCTAAAAGCACAGGTTAGAACTGCTGTCTGCAGTCCTGGGACCTGGAGAATCTGAGATCTGACACCATAGATTCAATAAGATGTATGGGTGTTAATGAACCTTTTTCTTCTCTTCGAGACCAGGAGCATGCAGAAGCATTCTGCTGGTTTATCAGAAATGTGGATGATTTTTCTTTGCATTAGAATTGAAAAGAAAGGTTCTTTAGGAGAAAGCTGCCTGGGCTGAATGTGGAGTAGAAAGTGTAGGAAGATATGAAAATGTGAGAAAGGAGGAATAGTTGTTTCTTGGTTTCACCTGCATCAGCATTACCATAGAAATAGTCTTCTGTATAGTTGTTATCTTACCAAATTTAAAGCAGAGGCACATGAAGAAATGCATTTGAACTGATATATAATACATAAGTTTTATATAGTCATATCAGATGCATTTTGTATAATCTAGTTCTGTCTTTTCCCCCAGGCCCATGTTAATGGAAACCATTAGAATAATAATGTAGTTGATGAGTGTTACCATCATGCTTTTGATCCTAGGAACATGCTCATCCCATCAATATCGTACTTCATGCTGGAAAAAGAAAGGGAATTACATGCCTGCCTCTGTTCCTGGGGTATGAAAAATCCATACTCCAGTGGAGGTGGAGAAGAAATGCCATTGGCATTGAAGACCTTTTAAGATCCTCCATCTCAAAGGCCAGCCCTCTTACAATGCCTCGTCTCTTTTGTTCCTCTTTGAGACACAAAGGAGACGGATGAAATCTGACCTTCTTTCACCTGTTTGGGATTTTCCCTTGTGTGAAGACATCCAAGAAACTACCAGTGAGGCTGGAATAGGTGGCTGAGATAAGCCTCTCCCCTAATATGTTGGGTTTTTTTTTCCAGCACATCCCCCTTTTTGCCTCTTTTGTTTCTGCTGAGCCGAGTGGAGAGGTGATAGAAAACCAAACCAAAACCAAATCTGAGCTCATGGCACTGGAGAAAGATCTTCAAAGTTAAATACATTCCAAGAAAGCAACAGTTGTCCACAACACATTCCAAATACACAAGCCCATTAAGAACTTGCAGTTAACTCTGGGTATGACCTTGCTGTTGTATGATAAGAAGTTCATGACTTCTCTACTACTGAATATTTAGAAGAAAGAAAAAAGTGGCTCTGGGCAGGAAAATCTGCAGCCTTGCAAGAAACAAGTGAATTATTCGTAGTGTGTAGATGCTGTCAGAAATAAATGTGATGCACAAAGAACACTGAATCTCTGAATCGCAAGTCCAGGAGTATTTCTAGAGCTATAGAGTGGTCAGAGCGTGTGTTTGGCTGTAGCATCTCATGTGAGTGAAATTGCCGGACCAGTGCTTTGCAGAAGCACTTTGATGCCCACTGGCACCAAAACAGGATGTTCAAACCTTTCACCAAGTACAAAATGTATAAAACGAAGAGCTGAATACTTTTGGTGCCCAGGTAAATAGCAGTTTTATTGGTTTAGCAGTTGGTATTTCTACCTTTTATAGTTCAGGTGAACAATAAATACAATAAATAACTTTTCTGTTCCCCTTTCTTATCAAAGAATTATGGGTGTTTTTTTAATCTTTTTTAAATTATGTACATTGATTTCTTGATAGGTCCTCAGGATTTTAGTCAAAAATTGCTTCACAGTTCCTTTGGTCTTGTACTGGCATTGAGTCCCGTGCGCCAGGCTCTGTGATGGGAGAAAGAACAAAGATGGGGTTACTAAAGATTCCATGAAAATATAAAGGATTTAGATGAAACAGTTAAAATAGACATTCTTTGCATCTAAGCAGTGATGTCAAAAGCAGTTCCTAAAGAACTGTTCCTTGAGCAGTGAGAGGCTTTTTTGTGGTGACTAAGGTGGCAGCTGTCATATAGATAGAACTGAAATCATTTCAAGGAAGCTGTTTCAACCTGGCAGACAGGGCAGACAGAGCTGTAGGAGAAGCCGGGTAAGATAAAGCCAATGGGGCTGCTCAGTGTTGCAGTCCCATTCTATCGATACTCCTCCTTGCAAGTTTGAAGCTAGCTAAAAGGAGCTTGTGACGCAGCATCATCAGCATCTTCTGTCTCACTGGATTACACAACAGTTCTGCTCACTGTAAATCAAGGATGTTTCACTGCCTGAGGAAAGTCATCTGGGGATCCCAGCATCTTCCTGAGCATCATCACAAGTCTGAAGATGCTGCAGGCCACATCAAGTATTTCAGGCCTGAGCATCCCTGAAGGAATTGCAGCTTCAGTAGAATTAATGCTCCAGAAGATGATCCTATGCGTGCCGGTCCCCAGCACATCTACTCTCTGGTTGTATATCATTGCTGTTTAGAGTACAAATGCATTTGAGAAAGGAGAATAGAAAAGCAAATTAAATAAATCTCCTCTCCCAGAGTTCTGGTTTAAAGGTTCTCATGATAAAGGGATCTGGAGAAGGGAAATGGCACAGTGGGGCAGAACCCATCTCTCTGCTTCCTCTGCAAATTTTAATAGCTTTCCATCACCTCGTACACGTTGCAGCTATCATAGCTGGCTCCTGCATAGAACAGTCATTTAAAGCACATTTCAAATTAATGAAATACTCAGCTACACATATTTAAATTATTAAAAAATCCTTTCTTTTGTAAAAGATAGACAGAGATCTATAGGAAATAAAGAAAAGTCTTACTTCACAGAGGTTTCTATCCAGTTGAATCTGAAAGCTTAGGTTAAGCCTTTCAACTGCTGCACTGGAAGATATGTTGTGTTTCAGCATGTGTTCGGTTCCTTCCACAAAGCATGGCAGTTCGTGGCCAGGCTGTTAAATGAGGAAAAAGGTAGAATGCATTTTGTGTATTACTAAATGTGGCAGCATGTCACCATTAAATGTGACATATTCTGCCTTCTATTGAAAGCTGGTACGTGAACTTTGTGGGGGCTGTGAAACACTGAATCCTCATGTATGCCATAAGAAGCTGCTGTCACATCTCTCAGAAAACCTCAAACGGTAACTTTTTGAAGTATAGTTTCAGCCAGTGCTGGGTTTCACCACACCTGAGGCGGCTTACAAAAGTGAAATTGTGTTAGATGCACCCAGAGGTAAGCATCTGAGTCCTGACACCTCTGGCCCAGGTTCATTTAGTCTTTGGCATGCAACCATAAACCAAAGGCTTGCAGAGATTTTCAGAGCAAGAGCCTGCATCTTTTGATTTACAAGTGAAGCCCACAAGGCTCTGTTTGGCTGGGCTTGGTTGACTGCGCTGATGATGGGCGGACTTCTGCTTCCCTCCCTACCGCTATACATCAAGCTCAGTTTTGCTGCTACTAATGTATTAAAGGCTTCCTCATAACGAAAAGCAAAAGTTGTATAAGGAGCAGCATGAACAAAATCAACTCGGTTAATACTGAGCTTCTCTGACGCCTACAACAGCTTAAAATCAATACTTACCTCAGCAATGGGAAGACATGAACATGACTGAAAATGAAAAGAGCGAGCGTTAAAATCCAGCATTGGTGGCATTCAACGAACAAACACATTCTCATGATGCTCTGCAAAGCGGTGTACTCACATTGGCAGCTGTCTCCCTACAGGGGCAACTCAGAGGACTTTCCTGCTGAAAGAACAAGTGAGAAGTCAGTATTTATTGTCACCCACTGCATAAGCGTACGCTTTTACAGAGGGAAGGTGCTAAACTTACAAGCAGGAGTTTTGTATGCCGGATGATTTCACGAACGCTGCAGTTCTGTGCTTGTGCACAGAGCAGCAAACAAGAGAAGAGGATGTATGGCAGCATGCTGGCGTTCATGTGCAGCTCAGTCTGGTGGGTGACAGCAGAGCAGGAGGACACTCCTTTTAATTGAGTCTTCATAAAATTCCCATTCTAATAGGGAAAAACCCAATCATAAAACTGATACCAGGTGCCCACTGTTTTTTTCCCACTTCTCTTGGACAGCATCAAACGTGGAATTGAGTCACCTACTGCAGTGGCTTTGATTTCATACAGTGGAAATTCACAGCTGCTCCTCATAAGTGATTAATTTGGGCATTATGATATCACACCCCAATAGGAAACAATGGTTAAAAAACTACAAAAGCTTCTTGTTTTCAAATGTGGGGTTTGTCTCCAGTGCTCATGTAAACTGTAGTTCCATGAAAGCAAAGAGATGGTCGTGTTCACCATTGCCAGACTTGCTGAGAAAACAAGCTGACAGGCTGGATTCCCCCTGGATTCAAAGCAGGAGCTTTCTCAAGGAAAGTTGGTGTTGCTGCAGGGGGTCTGTTGTGCAGTGCAGAAGTCGGTCACACTGAATTACAGCTGCTGCATCCAGACAGCAATCCCATAATCCTTGGCTGGGATCCCACCTCTGCTGAGCGCAAGTGCACCGATGTGCAGATAAGGATTGGGCCCTCAAAGCAAACACGCGCTGCAATGTCACATTCCACCCGTTCCCTTTGGAGCAGAAAGGAGTGGATGCAGTAATAATCCTAAGTGACCAAAATGGTATTAACTTGGAAGTTCTCTCAGATGGAGTCTCCAAATCAGGTTGAATGCCTCATAGAGCTTTCTCTGGCCACAGAGGTTTCCTCTTTGTCATGTTGCGCACCCTGGCACAGCAAGTGACAGCCCTTTTAGATCCTCAGAGTTGACTTTTAAGCTTCCCTGCTGCTATGCCATAAATATCTCCAAAAGCTTGAGACTTCTGCTGGTCAATCTGGCTGGAGAATGAGTTCAATCCCTCTGGAAGCTATCCTGGAAAGAGAAGACATCGGGTTGCAATCTGCTGGGTGTTTTCCCTGGCATTTTCCTACCAGCAAGGGATTAATTTGAAGAACACAGCCCCGCTGCCTGCCTGCATGCCAAGGGGAATGGAGCAGGATCTGCCTGCTGCTCCTCTGCCTGGCTGCTGCACACCCAGCTCCCGGCTGGGGAGGATGCTCCCTGCCTTCTCTTTGAAGTTTGTTCTTGGATGATTTAATGTGGGGAGTGTGCATCCCATTAGGCAGCTACAGCTTTCACACAGGCCCCAGGGAATACCTAGAAGAAGCCAGGGACCCTCCCTTGGCAAGTTAAAGTTGGCAGCTTTCAAAAAGCATATTGTGGGGATGGATGCCACTCATTGAGCCAGGCAGTGGCATCTTTCAAGGCACTGGGTGATTAGAGAAGGGCTAAAATCATCGATTTGTGATCGAGAGCCTGTGGTTCCCTGAAGGTCAATAAAGAGGCTTCTAGGATGGTAGATCTCCCTTGAGGAAACAGCTTTTTGCTCAAGCAAAGCAATGGATGTGCTGCTCTCAGTTTCTTCAGCCAGTAAAGGCCCTCAGCAAGAGCTAGAATAATTAGTTCAAAGCATCAGTCCTTGAAGGAAATGAATTATGTGAGTAACATTTGTGCTTACAACACTTGGTTTCTAAGATGATCGAGAACCCGATTTTACGTGGTTTTCAAGGAAGGAATTCACAAGCATCTTTGATTTAGCCCAAGGTTGTACAAGGGATATAGTAACAAGCCACAAGGAGACAGGGGCAAGGGGCTCTTCATGACAGCCAGGATGTTTTAAGCAAAATATATTCATAAGAAATCCCATTTAGCCCAGTAACTGCCTGTAATTACATACACTGGGCAGTGAGCAGCTCAGACAACTTCTACCCATAGCCTAGAGTGGCAGAGCTGCTCCCCAAGCCTGTGGTTCCTCCTCATAATCTCTGCCTGCCAGCAGTGCCAGTGTTATCTCTGCATCTTTCCATATCTGTTTGACTGCTTAGTGAGATCTGTCTCACTCTGTTGTTGCTCCAGGGCAAAGAGATGACAAGAGAAGCTGTATTCCATTTACAGCCGATCAGAAATTACCAGAAGTCAGACTGTCAGAGAAAGAACTTTCCATGTATTGGTTAGAGCAGCAGTGGATTGGGCACAAAAGAGTGTAATACTGGTTATGGCTTCTCTTTGGAGTTTAGGCTCTATTCGAGCGTTTAGAGACTGATCTAAAGACCATGGAAATTAATAGCTGCTGCCATTCCAGCAAAAATACCAGGTTTTTAATGTGATCTTTAAATATTTAGGTTTGATACTTTAAAACTCTTCATTTTGATGACCAGTGTGTTAAATACAATCAGGAGTTGCTTTCCCATCCTCATGTTTAGGTGTCTGATCTCCCTCTGTTCCTCTCCCTTAATCTCTCTTTCAGCAACACAGGCCAACATGTAGAGGGGAAATAGAAGTTTTTCAACCATCACTGAAAAAACTGAAGCAAAGCTTCGTATTAAATTCAGTAGCCATGCTGCAGTAAGTAAGAAGGTGACTGTGAGTGCACTTCCCTCTGAGGTTGCAAACCCACAAGCCTCAAAAGACCGGTTGTCAAAGTGGGGAGCCACCAATGCTAAATCTGGTCTTTTGAGGCTTTTTTGTTCCCTTTTAAGAAGTCTGGCTGAAAAAAAAAATCAAACAAGAACTGAAACCTTAATAAAGGTCACCAAGCTCAAAGGCAGTGGGTGCAACAGCTCATAGGAACATCCCCTATATTGCCATTGAGAAACCTGAGTGGGGATACTCAGTGTGGTCAGCCTGAGGCAGAACTGGACATCAGCAGATCATATATCCCCATAGTTCATACCTCTTCCCTACACACTAATGGCTATAGTAAAGGAGCAGAGCAAGGAAGGGGCAGAGAGCTTCATCATCCTGGGTGCTGCCAGCGCATCACGTCAGCTTGACGTGCCTGGTTCAAAATCACAACTCCTGAGTGACCAGATTGTAAGACCCCAGCCAAGAACAGGTATTTGTTGCAGGAATAGTGACAGGACAA
Source organism: Psittacus erithacus (assembly GCA_009867235.2). Lineage (NCBI taxonomy): Eukaryota > Metazoa > Chordata > Aves > Psittaciformes > Psittacidae > Psittacus > Psittacus erithacus. The sequence continues at coordinate 29,177 of WYDI02025359.1, read as the reverse complement.
GGGGTAGTGGCTTCAAGCTGAAATAGTTTTAGATTAGATCATAGGCAGAAGTTCTTCCCTTTGAGGGTGCTGAGGTGCTGGCACAGGGTGCCCAGAGAAGCTGTGGCTGCCCCATCCCTGGCAGTGTTCAAGGCCAGATTGGACAAAGAGGCTTGGAGCAAGCTGCTCTAGTGGAAGGTGCCCCTGCCTGTGGCAGGGGTTGGAGCTGGATGAGCTTTAAGGTCTTTTCCAACCCAAATCAGGCTGGGATCCTATGATTCGGAAAAGGTGGGCACACAGAACTCTCCCAATATGTTTCTATGATCTTTTACAAGAAATTCCCCTGCTGCCTTCAGAAATCTTCATCTACTGTCTTGTCCATTCATGGTTGATATGTAAATACTTTAGGATATATTCTCTTTTCACGCACCTATTTTAAACCTAGGCTGACTGACCAAATATGCTGCACAAACATCCTATTTCCAAATCACTGTTCTGATCTGATATTTGACCTCCCGATTTTCTGAGTGTCAGAAGAGAATTTACACCCCACTGTAGCATTTCCAAGGAACTCTGAATAGATCTGGGTTTTTTAATACAGAAAGAAAGAAACATTCCCTGTAAAGGAAAAACAAGATAATGTACAGGCTTGTTGTACTGATCAAGGTGTAAGATCTCGCAGAGACCGCAGATGAAGAGATGCTATTGATAGTTTCATTTTCCAGAGATAAGGTGGCTTGGAGTATAGTTTTCCCTTTCTTTTAGATAAAGATGACATATGCTAGTATAGAAATAAAGGAAAATAAGGTCATTCTAATTCCTCCACAAAAGGGTAAACCATAGCATAGTAATAGCAAGATTGCCTATGACAGAAACATGTAAAACCCAGATGAACTCAGGGAATATGTGATGGGTTGAAGAGGACATTGGCACCTCCTGATAGCCATGCACAGATGGACTACAGGATGTCCTCAGGACTCACATTAGCTTCTGTAGGTAATGGAGTTCCATTACTTTCAGAAGAGTTTTAATTGATTTTCAACCATTTGAACTAACTAACCACAACTAGTAGTGCTCAGGAGGAGTGAGATGGGGGAGCACACCTCAGAGGGACCTTCAGGGTCATCCTTATTTCATGCAATAATACAGTCATCAGAGGAATCCTGAGTTCCTGGCAGGGAAGCCAAGCTTTCCATGCTGCAATGACATCTAGCAAGAACTGAGGCATCTAAAAGCAAAAAAAGCCCTGAGAGCAACATGCCCATGCTGGGCATTGCACACATTGCAAGTGCATCTCACAACTAACAGTATCCAGAACTAAGCAGGAAAAAGCAGGAATTTTCCATAAAGATCACTAGTTCTTTTGTATTTAAAGGTTTTCCTCATGCCATTGCTCTCAGTTCAGGATCCTCTTTCACACCAGGAAAGAGAAGCATTGCAGAACGCTCAGATCATAAGTCCACTCACCCTTTGCTTGTCCCACTGTGAGCTGTCCCTGGATGCTGGATTTCCCTCTCAGCACAGCATGTGGAGGAAGGTAGAACACGCAGAACAAACAGAGAGCACAAGACGTTCACATTGTGGCTGCTTTAGAGCCCTCCACCAGCCAGATCCCCATTGCAGCTTGCTTTTCATGCTGGAAGCATTGAAAACCACTGCAGACTGCTGGATTAAAACACAGTGATCTCAATTAAATAATGAAGTAAGCACGGGTGTTGGTTCACAGCTAGCTGCATGAGTAAGAATAGTCTGGCCCTCTTACATAAGAGTTGGCAGGATTTCCTATACTAGGTGTAAAGTAGGCTACGTTAGAATGTTTTGAGTGCTAGAATGCTTTGAAACATAGGAGAACAGACCATGAGTTGGGCCATGAAGATGAGCTACGTAGGTCCTGTTGCTTTTACAGCAGGCATTTCTATATCTTACCATGAAACCTCATATGAGACCTCTGAGACCCCCTTAAAAAGATGTTCTCCTTCTGTTGCATGTATGGCTCTTAGCAGGTTGGTTGTCCCTCTCATGTCTGATCTGGAAGTATTGTAGGATCTCCAGTGCAGAGAAAAAAATCAGTGTAACTGCTTAAGTTTCCCCTCACTGCATGGCTTAATTCCTTTTGGAGCCTGTCTCTAGAATGTTACTTTACATACTAAAGTTGACAGTCATCAGTCTGTACTCTATAGGAGCATATATAGGAGGAAGATGGCTTTAGAGAAAGGAAGCTGTTCTTGTGTACTTTACATTCAATTTAGCAGCTTCTTCCCACTCGTCTCTTTGGATCTCATCATTTCTTCTGACTCTACCTTTTTCTTCATGGGCGCAAGACAGGCACTGGCCTTCTTCTTTTGCATGAATGCAGTGCCTAGAGATAAACCTCTACTATAACAACCTCTGTGACAAAGCAAAGAACTTCAGATAAACCAAGAGGATGTAACATATCTTAGTGCGTGCAAAGACATTGCCTATTCCTGTGTATCAGGGTACAACAGGAAAAGAGAAACTGACATGGGGATTGTGCTCTCACCTTCCTAAGGTGTTGACACATCAGACAGGGACTCCTGAGGCATGAGAATATCCCAGCCTGGCCCGGAGCCATCACAGGGATGGCTTCAGCAAGCACTAAAACCACTGGGATGTCCTGGGAGAAGGACTTAAGACCATTATAGGTACCCAGCAACAGGGATGCTGAGGGATACATAACCCTCTCTTTGTCCCCTGGCCTAAGGGAGCCCCATCCTGCTCCCACCTTGTGAGCATCATGAAGCTTCTCCCACCACCAAAGGCCTTCCTCCACGTCAGGGATTTTCACTGGAAATTTGTTTCCTGTTTGGTTTGGTTTCTTCACGAGTAAATAAACTGCTGTTACCTTTACTCCCTACCATAGCATTACATAGTGTATAAACTGGAAAAACAGCTAGACAGCCAGCATCTCATTAAGTAATATGAGGTGTTGTAAGAGCTGGAACACCACCAGCAGCGTGAAAGTCAGGCAGTTACAGGTTTATGTGAGGCATGACAGGTCTGAGTATGCTTTCGTATTCCAGGCAAGAAGAGCATAGAAGTGGGTATCCTGGTTCTTCTAGTCTGCCTAATCAGTTTTTACCTATTTCAGGAGTTACTGCATTTAATGTTAGAAATGTGGGGCTCTGAGCATCTGTGAACAAGCCATCAACCAGATGGACTCTTCCACTCCAGTGTGCGTGGTGCTGGGGAGTGTGCCACCAAGGGCAGGTCACTGCAGCCCCTGACAGAAGATTGGGTCCATATCCTGAATTCCATTGCCCCCCAGGGATTTTTGTGTAATGCAAGGACAAAATCAGCAGCATATGCAATTAGTTCCCTGTACAAGGGATCTGAATCAGCTGTATGTATGGCTGTTTGCCTGCCAGGCAATGCAATGTTTAAAATCCTATAACCAGGTCCCCAAAGAGGATTCCTTAAAGCTCCTAATTTCTATCCATTGATAATGATATTGATGTTATCTCTACAACTTAATGTATTTGATATATCATAAAGAAAACCATTGACAAAACACCCAGCTGTCAAGTCTCTGTGTGCATAAACTGTAATTGCCATCCCTCATCTTCGAGATGTGGGGCTGACCCCCTGCAGCATCACCCAGCCCCACCACTGGACCTCTTTCCTCAGTGACACAGCCACACACCCACTGCTTCAAAAGCAAGACTAAGATATTTGTCAGGCTCTGTGTGCTGGGATCCCCCATGATCCATCACAGTGATGGGTACAACCATAGCTCAAAAGCTGCTCATCCCAGCCCTGCTGTTCCTAACCCAGCATCAACCCAATCTCCTGCGAGGCTGCTGTCACCCTCGAATCCAAGGGAAATACATTAGGGAAGCCATTGGCAGGGCTGAATCACCCCAAAATCACCTGCGCGGTGGCCAGTGGGGGGCTGCCTATTGGGAGGGGAGCTTGAGATGCTCTGACAGCAAACCTGGACCTGCGGTTGAATGGAACAAGACAGGAGCAGCGCACGGCCATGCCCTGCCGTGGACGAGGTTGCCATCATGTGGCCAAAGCTTTGCATTCACTTCGCACTCGCTTTTCATGTCTTTGTTTTCCTTCCCTATGGCAGAGGAGCTGGAACTGGATGATCTTCAGGGCTCCTTCCAACCCAAACCATGCTATGAATCTGTGAGTCTAAATCCTGGGCATCCGTCTCAAAACTGGTTTAACTGGATGAAGAACTCAGGAAAACTCACCATACAGCTCCAACGTGGATCTTGGAGCTTTACATCCAGGGAAGCACCGGACAGACTAAACCTGGGCAGTGACAGAGCAGGATCATTCATATACACACCTTGTTGCAAACCTCATCAGTTTAATTAATTCATTATATTTTATGGTGTGTATCATGTATAATGTGGGCAGATTAGCACCACCACTTATTTGCATTGAAAAACGAGTCTCCCCAAGTATTATCCTTGGAGACATATGACGTTATGCATCTAAAGAACACGTTTTACATACATATGCATTAAAACAGGTAACATGGAATAGATGAAACCTTAAATGCAGCCAGCAAATAATTCTTTTGTGAAGGCTCATTAATTTTACCCATATTGTTTGTCAGAAACAGTTCCCCATGTTCTTGTCAAGCTCAAAGGCGTTGTGAGCCTCCTCACCTGTACGTCCTGAGATGAAGCAACACTGGCTCTTTCTCCCACATTTAAGGCCAGTTTTGGGGGAGGCCATGCTTCTGGTTTTAATTCAGGCCCCAGTAAAGAGGAGCCAAGGTTGGGAACCCCATTTATGAGTAATGCTCAGAAACCTGAGGTTTTAGGTACTTTCTGCTGAAGTCTTCAAGTCTTGTCACCAATTTCTCCATTCATACAGAAAAGAGGGCATTGGAATTTCTCTTTCTTTCTCCTCCATGAAGGGGGAAACCTGGATGGCTGCCCCAGGTTGTCTTCAGAAGCTTTTCTTGATGGCATCTGCTAAACCCACCATTGCGGGGCTTTTCCCCTAAAGCTCTTTTCCAAGAGAAGATGGGGGGAACCATGCATTTCCCAGAGGACAGTGTTGTTCCAGATTATTCCCCCATGCCGCACGTCCCTTTGCATGTGAGGCTGTTACCCCTCAGTCTCTCCTGCCAGTGCCACCAGAGTCCTCTTATCCCAGCAGAGATGGTTCTTCTTGGGTTTCAGCACCTGAAGCTCCATGCTCAGAAAAGAAAGCATGGAAATATTGAACAGCATAAACAGAAGTAGCCACAACATAAAAGACCTTGGAATAATTGAAAGGCTGAGGTAGACCGAAGAGAGACCTGGCACTGCCCTAGTTGTCTCAGTAGGTTTGCAGCAAAGAGCTGGACGTCTGAAGCTGGCCTGTGTATTCTAGAGAACAGTTTGGGATAAGCTCTGCATCCCGCAGAGACCTCCTTTGGTGCTGGGCTCTAAAGGCTGCGAAGGGATGTCTGCAGGATTTGGCAGCTGGCAAGTTGGACTGTTGTGTCAGGAAGATCAGGTCTAACAAGTCAGCTCTAGCAGGTCCCTGGAGGGCTACACAAGGTAAGTTAGGTAAAGTAATAGCCAGCCATCTGCATGACTTGGTTTATTGTTTTCTGAAGAAAAAGAGCAGCTGAGCCTCTAATTTAACATCTCCCTTTTCCCAATTCAGTTTATACCTTAGAAAACAAACAGATTGTTGAAGCCCTTCACATTTTTTCTACGATAATGTGTTAAGTTGTGGCAAACTGGAAAGTTCTGTGACAGAAACCAAAAGTATCCATTCGTATGCGTAGAGTCATCCATTTCTTTGATCCTGAAAGCAAGCCAGGATTCGGTGGGAATCCAGCCCTTCCTACACAAAAGGGCCCTGCACACCCACCACACCTCCTCCTTTCCTTGCTCACAAAGAGCATTATATACAATGTCATACAAAAGATGCTCCTTGGCTGATGTTGGTGGGCTGGTTTGGGTATATCTCACTCGTGAGTATGGGAAGCAAGTTGTTCTCTTGGCTCAATAGGAAAATGTCATTTGCGATAAAGCCCAACACCACCATGGGGATTATTAAGGTGCTCCAAGACAACAGAGAGAAAGGTTTGATAAGAAAACAGTCTTTGGATTTGATGGAGCTGGTGCAGTTTTCAGTGTCCTCCAGGGACGAAGTCCATGGCAAAAGAGAAAACAGATGCTGTAGGTGCAGGATGAGAGTCTTTGGTCAGAGCAGCTGATCCCTCTCCAACACCACACTGCTGATTTGGCTCAGGACAGGAGGAGGCTTCCAGGTCTTCCCGGCAACACTTCTGGAATGAGAAAGGAGGTTTATGAAGTACTGCAAGAAAGAGCAAAGGCTGCCAAGAATGAGTATTAAACTGCTAAAAAGTGTCTTTAATTGGATATTTTTAATGCTGCTCCTTTATGCAACCCTAGGTTTATAAGGGAAAGAGTAAAACTGTGAGTTGATGGTCAAGACACTTCAAAAAAAGGGCTTAATTTCAGGTTGTTATGGGAGGATCAAGGGAGGAATTGATACTGTGCAGGGACTTTGGTGAGAATCATATTTCACAACTTATAAAATGTTAGAGAATGTTTTCCTTTCAAATTTTCTTTTCTTATTTGGACTGATCAAAACAATCACAATAATCAGATTGCAGTGAGATTCCAGGAATCTGGAATAAAACCTAAATCCATTGTCTGCTCCAAATCCCACAGACCCAGATTTGAAAAGTGACTATTCAGATGCAGGTTACCTGTCTTCAAGAGAATCTATACAATTGCAACTCCATTTGATTCAAAGATGAATTCTCTAACTTAAATCAAGCTAAAGGGTCTTTATGTGCTGACCTGGAAGTTAAGGATTGGTCTCAGTTTGGTCTCTTTTCATTGCTTTGAGGGAAAGTTCATAGCCAAGAAACATGGCTGAACACATTGGGAATCCTCGCACTGTATTGACCGTGATGCCCCTAAAAAAGACCTGTTGGGGATGGAAAAAGGTTAGAGCATAGGAATATACTGGCTCTTTTAAGAAGAAGAAAACAGTGAATGAAGTCACAGTGGGATTCTGAAGAACCAGAATCCACTCTCGCTGCTGGTCTTTGCTGAAGTCTGTGCTGGAGAATGGGAAAGCAATGGCAAAAGTCACTGGTTGGTATCATCGAGCTGTGCTCCCATCTGGATCTGCCCACAGGAGCTACAAGAGGTAAAGGGTAAAAAACATCCTCAGGTGTAGAGCAGAAAGCAGGAAACAAAATGTGTTCCAGTGTTGTCCTGCCTGGCTACAGACCCTCCTTTCCTTGGCACAGACAAGCACGTTGAGATCATACAAACCCTAGGGTACAAGGAGACTGTTCTTTTCATGCAGCAAATGCTCTTTTTCCTAGGGCTGGGTCTGTGGGTGCAGAGAAAACCAGGTTTACTTTGTACCTTGCTGACAACTGGCTCTCACCACCAGCTTTGGGGAAAATACTTGATAAAAGCCTCTATTTTCACATGAGGGTTCCGAAAAGCCAAGCTTTGGTGCCCATACATATCCCAGCATTTTCTTTCATTAAGATAACAAATACCTGCAGCCAGTCTTCCTTGTTCTGCTCATATATGGGTTTTGAAAAGATGCTGGCAGTTACAAGAGTGAAAGACCCTGTGGTCTTTGAGTGCTTGAACAGCAAAGTGCTTTCAGGAAGGTGGAGAGGGGCCCTCGTTGCTCCTATTTACAAGACAAGGGTTGCAGGGAGCATCTTTGCTGGCCTGTTTCTCACAAATCCCTGCTTTAACCACCCAAGCTCATCACTGTGGTCACTAATCTAAACACGGCATGTTCAAAATGGACATGGAAAGTTGCATCAGCAAAGCCAGCCCCCGTCCAGGCTTTGCAAAGGCAAAGCTCCCATGGCTGCTGTACAGAAGCGTGGAATATCTCAACTTCAAGACCAAAAGCCCATAGATTAAAGTGTCTAATGGGTATTTCCCTTGAAATATTGAGCTCTGCTAAACACCATCATATCTTGTATCCAGTAAATCCAGTGCATGATGCTGACTTGCACAAGACTAAAGTACGTTCACATAGCTTAGGATGGAGTTTGCAACATGAAATTGCAATGTTGGGATATTTAGGACATTGTTGATTGATTGGGGTCGTTTATTTTGTTAGGAAAATAGAATTTTCTAGGAGGAAATTCCAATTTTTTGTAGTATCCAAGCAGTAACACAAGAGAGCCAAGTTAAATAAGAATGAGGATTTATGAAGGAAAGCCCAGAGTCATAAGCTTTTCTCATCAGAATGAACACACCTGACTATGCAGAAAGAAGAGAGCTACACTGACTTGGTTGTGTGTATACAGGCAATTACTTCCAGCACTGTGAATGCTGTTCCTTTGTCCCCAGATGAAAACATCCAAACCTGAGTTTGCCATCTGCCAGTTGTGTGTCTCCTTACAAGAGAAGGATCCAGACTTATCATCAACTGCTATGTAGTCCTATTGCCAGCTTTAGTCTGCATGCCAGGCATGACAGCAACAAAACTGCAAGCAGCTTAAACCTCCAACAAAAACAACTGAGAGCCTGAGTTGTTAATATTCAGGCAGGACAAGGCAGGTAGGGGATGAGGATGGAAAGAGAAGGGAAAACACAGGGAAATTCCCTTTTCAAACATGCTCTGTTTTACTGTGAAGCCACATGCCAAACTGAATATGCAGGGCAGGCATCCTGCATAGACCCTGACCCTCCAAGCACAGTCTTTAGCATCTCTCCAGGTTCTTGTGCTTCATATCAAAGTGGCTTTCTTCATTTAACAGCAAAACCCAAACCAGACTGCAGGCCCAGTGTCGGCTGGCATAACACCGTGGCATGTTGGCAAATACTGAAATCACACCAACTTGATTTTGGAGGTTAATTTTCTTTCTGTAACTTGTTACTTTTTCCTCCGAATGTGGAAACTAGCGCTTCGGAGCCAAAAGCCCACGTGATGTTTTGATAGCAGCTTAAATAGGGATTTATTTCAATATCAGGAAACATCACTTCTCGTAACTATGCACTGGCAATGCAATAAAGCTGCAGACACTGGTTCTTTGCCATCCACCTTTATCTGAGACGAAGTTTGCAGGTAGAACAGACATCTTTTATTACACTAGGAGACAAAGTCAGAAGGACCTGAGGTTGGTTTTGGCACACAGCCCTTCTTCACATTGGAAACCAAAGCAATTCTGATTTAAGACCGCTTTCAATCAGTTCTATCTTGGTGCAAAATGAGGGTAGGCAATGCAAAAAGCAGCATCAGCTCCACCAAAGCATTACCCAGGGCAGCCAAACACACTCAAGGGTGCCACTGGAATAAGTTCCCATTGATTTCAGTGTCAATGGGAAACATTTGACCTCTGCATTTTATAGAAGCAATCACAGAGGTGAGATTTTCTACCTCTGATTTATAAGTCAAATCATACTCACAGTTAAATGCACTGACATGAAGTGCTATTTTAAGTTAATTACACCAGCAGACTGTGACCCGCAGTCATTCATTTTTCCATTGCTATAAGGCACATTATTACTCTTACTATTGGGATGTAAAAGAATCTTCACTATAATTACCTACTGTCATTATCATAATCGCAGTAATGGGCTTTAGCTGCCTCTCAACCCCACAGAGAGGTTTGAAACATCCATTGTATTTTCCAATTAAAATTAAATGCCTAATACCCAGGTTTTACTTCAAATATCACTTACTTTTAAGCCCTCGTTCCGGTAGCTCTGCAAGATACAGTCAAGGGTCCCTTTGTACTTGCTCAAATAAACTCCATCAGCCTGAAGCCGACTTTTCACAACATCCATTGGAGTGGCAGTCCCCCAGGAAATGGCTCCTAGAAAAATGCAGAAGTATTTGAACAATTTCTTCTCTCTATTTCCTTGGCTGCAGGTCAATGAACTCAGAAATCCACCTCTACCACATTGCATTCATGGGGTTTTCACTGCAGGGAATGGTATTTCTAGAAGCAAAGTTCTCTGTTTCTGGGCAAAGCATTGAGATTTTGGGGGTGATGCTGGCAATCAAATGCAGGCAGTCCAGGGGGTGTCCTCCGTGATGCAAATCTTCTGCTGTGCTTTTGGTGGAGCACAGACACGTTGTGGGAAAAGCTCAAGCTGCAGAAAAACTCAAATGCTCAGATAATGCTGTTGAAAACCAAAGTCTGAGCTGAGAAAACAAATAAGAGACAACACCATCACATGTAGCCAGGATTAAGCCCAACACAGCTGAGCTACCTCATCACTCTTATAAGGAAACAGACCATTTACATTAATTAGCCTGCAGCTGAGTGGGATCTTTTGCCTCTCTGACAAGGTCAGCATGCAACCACAATGCATAGCCCAGTTGGATAGACAAGAGCTTGTATGGACCTGCATGCTGGAGAGCCTGTCCAGATGGGTCAGGGCTCTGTTTAGTTGCAGGAGAAACAGAGATGGCATTTTGTGATCATTACCTGAGCTAAAGATTGACTTTCATTTAGGGGTCTGTGATTAGAAACAGCCAAGAAATGGGGAGTGGGTACAGGAATTACTTTATAGATGGGAGCGTGATGAGAGATGTACGTCAGTCCTACTACGGGTGTACACAGGGAAGAATAAGATTAATAACAGTCAGCTGTGCTTCTGCTGCCTGTGGGTAGGGTGCACACCCTCCTGATGGGCAGCCAGCAAGCTGAAGTCCTCTTCTGGAGGCATCTTGGCTGCCTGAGGATCACTGGCAGTGTGATATGCAGGCTGCCGTAGGACATCCAGGGAGATGAAGGCGCTGGCTGTGTTCCTTCTCACTGACATTGAGCCTGATGGAGGTCTGATAACACAACTTCCATAAGGTTTGCCAAGTCATAAAGAGTAACTGTGGTGCCAGAGGACCTGGCCCTAGGGAAGGGAGCTTGTTCAGCCCCATGTCCTCTCCTGGTGACCCTGTAATCTCCCCTTGGAATCTTCCCATCCTTGTTTTGCCAGTGTTGTGGGAAAGAAAGGTGCTTACCTGCTACTCCCCCTGCCAGCCAGATGGAGGAGGGATTAGGGGAAATGCATCCATCAGGGGTAATCCAGCCACAGAAGATCGTGTAAGGGATGAAATAGAGGCAGTACCCAGGAACATCCCTCAAAAGCATTGCTCCTGCACCTCGGTATATTCCTGCTATCCCCTCTTTCTGTAGGACTGTCCTAATGCAGTGAATTGGACCTTGGTACACAGGAAATCCAGGAATTGTGGGCTTTAGTTTCATGTTTGCTGCAAAACAAAGAGATACAACTATTATAATAAATATATTGCTACAGAACTGCTCTCAAAAGCCCCCCATCATTGATCAAAAATCACTGCCATCCATTTTTTTTCACTGGATCATTACATAGTGGGTGGGGAAAAAGTTTAAGAAAGGGAATGCAGATGGAAGCATTTTTAGCTTGATTCATAGCATCATAGAATGGGTTGGGTTGAAGGGACCTTACAGATCATGTCATTCCAACCTCCTGTCACGGGCAGGGACACCTTCCACTACAGCAGCTTGCTCCAAGCCCCTGTGTCCAACCTGGCCTTGAGCACTGCCAGGGATGGAGCAGCCACAGCTTCTGTAGGCTTCCTAATACCTAATCTGGATCTTCGCTCTTTCAGCTTAAAGCCACCCCTTTTTGTCCTGTCACTACACATTCTTATAAAGAGCCCCTTTCCAGATTTCTTATAGCCCCTTTAGGCACTGAAGCTGCTCTAAGGTGTCCCCGGAGCCTTCTCTTCTCCAGACTGAACAACCCCAGCTCTCTTGGCTTGTCTCCAGAGGTGTTCCAGCTCTCTGATCATCTTCATGGCCCTCCATTGCAGTGGCACACGGCAGCAGAGAGCCAGGCCTTGAAACAAAGTTGTCCCAAAGCTCCCAGTAAACACCAAGGACTGGCAGAGAAAGGAAGAAGATGCTCTTTCTCCCTACCTCGGATGTACGGCTGCGTTTGCATCTGGAGCCTTATCTTTACCAGGTCCACAGGAGTGCCGATGCCCACGGAGATGAACCCAGCCACCATGCTGGCCAGAGCCACGTCAGCGAGCACCGGTGTGCTATCTGGGTCTCCGTGCCGGAGCTGGCTGAGGAGCCGCTGCGTGTTGCTGAAGACACCAAACACCACGGAGCTGTAGACAGCCATGCTGGCCAGAGGGAAGGACATGCCTTTGAAGAAGCCAACCACCTACCCAGGGAAGGGAGCAGGAGTTAGGAGGGTGAATGGGACTGAGCAGCGCAAACCCAGCTTGTCTGTGAGGGTAGAGATGCAAATCCAAGTAGCAGATGTCTCCTGAACCAACTGTTTGCACAGGAAAATGAATTCAAGACTTGTAAGGATTGCACAGGGTACAGGATATGCTGAAAGCACAGGGACCCACATAAAAATCCCTCTTATGGACAGCTTCTGTTCTTGCATCACCAGACATAGCAAAATACCTCCAGCAGAGCTTTCCCAGCAGGTACAGGCAAAAGAGCCACTGTGGATGTAACACCCTGACCCATGTGAGGACACTTATCCCTCCATACCAGGGATCTGTCTTTTCCCTACAGAAGTAACCAGGAGCATTACCTAGAGTTAAGCATGAGAAGAATGTAGGGATTTACAGGCTTAATTGCACCAACTTTATTGATCTTCATATAACTGCTGGTGTCAACAGTGGTTTCGTTAATTGCTTTATGTGTTTACCTATTGATGTATTTATCTATTTGCATTTTCAGTAAGATAAAGTACTTACAGACTCATTTCTGTACACAGTGAGAACACAACTGAGCGTATTTCCATAGCCTTGCCCAGCTTGCAACCGAGTCTGCAAAAGACATCCACAAAATGTGGTTAAAATCCCATGCTTCCAGCCCAGGGAAACTCATGCTACATAAACAATGTGCATTTTGCTTTGAGAGCAAATCCTTCCTTAGTTGTAAAGAAAACAGAGTGACAAAACAAGATATATGTGCATCCACAGGGATAAACAGGACCACAGATGTCTGAAGCGTTCTGCAACATCTGGAATCGATGACTGTCAAATTGCTCTTGAGTGCAGACCAGCTACCTTGGCCAGGCACAGCAGACTGGTGCGCAGTGCTGTCCTTGGCAAGGTCCTGATCTATGTGGAAATTGGAGAGTGATGTGGTCTCCTCTGTTTGGGGACTTAGTGGAGGCTAGGATGTATTCTAAAGGATGGAGAGGTGTGCTCCCCTGGCAGGCTTTCAGGGTCCTTCTGATCTAAGGTAGATCTTAAGATATATTAAATGGAGCCAAAATAATTCAGCTCTGGCTCAGCAAGTCTCCATGCTTCACTCAAAAGTACAGTTTTACATCATTTCCAACAAATGTTTCTGGAAGGCAATGGTTATTCACCTTCCAAAAGATGCCTACAACAGCTGTATGAAATGGTGTGTAAGTCACGACAAAGCCTGTATGATTCCACATACTTTCCCCTTCTCCATATATCATATAATCATCACAGAGTGGTTTGGGTTGGAAGGGACCTTAAAGCTCATCCAGCTCCAACTGCTGCCATGGACAGGGACACCTTCCACTAGAGCAGCTTGCTCCAAGCCCCTGTGTCCAACCTGGCCTTGAGCACTGGGATTCTACGACCAGCACAATCATCTGGCAAGCACTCTGCAAGCGCCTGGCCAGTGGTGGGACCATGGTAACAGGGTCACCTCTCGCTGTGGGGCTGCTCTGTGCTGCTGTCTGAACACACTGAGTACCGCTGCTCTGCTCCATGCTTAGCCACAGGCCATGGGGAAGGCGGCAGCAAAAGCAGAGTATTTACTGAGCCCTTACAAACAAGCTGGTACTCATGCAGTGCACATTGCACAACACCAGCAGGCCCAGGCCATGGGTGCAGAACAGTGCGTGCCATAAATCATACCAGGGGTGATGGGGACAGGGGAGAGCCACTGGGGAGGCTGCCTACACCGTGAGCAAGCCGGGATAGAGCAGCCACAGTGCACAGCCCTGCCTTCCCTCCTGGCTTCACCTGAATGCTTAGCCCACACATTTCCGTTCTGTTTCCATGGGCTTGTTGTTTTTTCTTTTACACAGTAACCAGGTATTCAGAGGTTCAGGTTAATGCATTTTTTGAGTAACTGAGGGAAACAGTGTCCTCACAAACTGCTTCTCGCACACATGCTCCTCAGCCAAGCTGTTAACACCTGGCACTGAAATCCCTGCTGGCATCTCTCTCAAAGTCAATTGATACCAGCATGGATATTCCACAGGAAAACTCTCCTTTTTGTTGTGTTTTGATTAGAAAGGGCTCTTGGGTGATGCCCAGAAACTGAAGGATCCTGGGGAAATGAATGCGATGTGGAGGATGAAAAGTGAGTAAATGTAAAACTAGTCAGAGTTTTGCAAGGCTGTGGAAAAAAGCAGCTGCTTGGATTTGATGAAGGCTGCCATACAGGGAAGGGGCCAGCTGAAGGAGGAGACCTGCTGAATGGGAACCGTGGTGCGGGTACCACATACCCCATCCCACCACCCCCTTGTCCAGGTGGCGAAGGACCCCCCCATCCCCTGGATGCTGTAAATGCTGCTGAGCTGCCCCACTGCTGGCTTAGTCTATGTAAAACACCCCTTTCCACCTCCCTTCCCCTAAATTTGGAAAGGCAACAAGTCTGCCTACTTGGTATTCCCAAGCAACAGAGGTGTCAGCCTGGCAGCTGTCTTTATAAGCGCTGAAGGATGGGCTCGTTCTTTCTTGGCATCCAGAAACTCGGTGCTTCCCAGCAGGATCCTCTCTCAGTAGTTGCCAAACTCCCTGAAGCCTGGCAATGATGCTCTGACCTCCAGCCTGAGGTGGGATTGCCTTGGCAACCCCAGGCAGAGCCAGCCTGTGCTGCCCATGCCCATTACTGGGATGGCACAGGCAGCCTTACAGCTCCGCTGTGTGGGGTCTGCATCCATCCTCACATGGCGATGCTCCTGGGACTGATACCACCTTAGCAGCTTAGAAAGGATAGGGCTGACAACATCTCCTGATCCCAGGATGTGTGCATCAGGGTAGCTGTGAAGGCTTGGGAAGGGATGTGGCATGGTTCTGCACTGGACTGTCCTCTCCATCGCAACCCAAGTGTCTCTGAGTTGCAAACAGGACCACTGGCTCTTGGGTTTGCCACATCTGACCACCCTGCCTGAGGCCAGCAACAAGGCTGGAGCCAGATCAGAGCCCATGGGCAGAGCAGTGGAAGGAAAGAAAGGACTCAGAGGTGTCTATCACATTGTACAGAAAGAGAAAGAAACCGGTTCTTCCTCTCTCTCTGCATCAGTGGGGTCGGTCAACTTGGTTGGGTCAGGCTGTATTGTCTGCATCATGCTAGCAAATATCTTTTTACATGTCTAAATCCTTCCCTCTGTGAACAGTTGTCTTGCAGGAATAGTAAATACCATGTCTCATAGCCCTGGGATAACAACTTCAGCACTCTGCCCTCCCAGCATTGCCAGCACTAGGAGAACACATACAAATGTGCCTGCAGCAAAACAAATAGAGTTCCCCTGTTGCCCTTTGAATACTTGTCCATGGCAAAGTTCAATAAAACATTGGCTGAATTGTTTGTTAAACCACACATAAAGTGAGGCCAGGTTGAATTTTCAGCATTCGCCCTCGCATGTATCAGCCAGTTCTTTTAGTTTCTCATTCAAAACAAGCACTGAAGAGGGAAAAGTCTATTAAAACATTTCTGCCCAGGCTAATTCCCCCTTGCGGTGACGGGGTAAGTGAAGATGTTGTGAAGCATCATCTCAAGAGAGGCTCTCTGTCAGTGGGGGTTTTTGTGGTGACAGCAGAACGTGGTTCAAAGTGGTTTACCTTGACGGTGTCCAGGGGGTGACCAACAACAACGCTGGCAGCTCCTGGGGAAACAAAGCATTACACAAAACACTGAGGATGCTTTTGTGATGGGATGGGAAGCGATGGGTTTATAGGGGAGAAGGAGAGATTTCCATAGGAAATGTCCCTTTTTCTCCTGGACATTATAACCTGAGGCTGCCTGCAGTCCAGTGCTGTGATGTAAACTGCTGGCTGCTCAGCCCCTTGACGTCCTGTCCCAGTCCTGGGGTGTGCAGCAATAGCATGGGGTCAACAGGGCAGGGGGAGCGACTGCGCTGCCTCCGCAAGCTGCAGGGATCTGCAAGCTGTTCACCTAACTTTTTGGAAGAGGCCCTGTGTTTTTAGAGTCAGCTAACCTATTAACCTGGCCAGGATCGATGGGCCATCTCACATCCCCTTCCCGAGCCTGGTGTGAGCGGCGGCCGGGGCAGAGCTCTGGTCTGCAGTGGACAGTGTGTAATTGAGCCTCTGTCATTCCGCTTCTGCAGTGCATCCCTGGCAGCTTAGCTGTGCACCTTATCAGCTATTAAACCCAGTGGGAACCCTCGGTACTGATACCTCTACCCATCCTCACGCTTCCTTCTCTTTCTGGTGTCTGTTTTCCCAGTATTTGCACTCAGCATTGCCAGCAGACCGGATCAATATCCCTCCCCAGCCACCAGCATGTTTGCCGAAGCAGGACCGTGGGGTTAAAGCCATGCAGTACCTCTTCAGGGTAGGGGACTGAGGGACCCAACTTTGCCACTGCGTTCCTTGGAGCTCCCCTTCGGTGCTTCCAGGAAGGGGAGCCGGCAGCGTGCTGTCACAGCAGCATCGCATGTACCGATACTTCAATTTTAAGTATCCCGTCCGTGGATATCGCGTTAAACTGCACTTGCGAGGCGAGGCAAGCCAAGGCAAGGCAAAACAAAGCAAAGCGCGCCGGTCCGATGCACAGCCCATGGGTACAACGGGGGTTTCATTCCCACGCACGCTCTCGTCCCCCCTCGCTGCCATCCTCCTCCCGAGCCCACCGCATCACTTACCGCCCACCCAGCCCGCTGCGAAGTCCTGCAGCTGCACGCTGTCCATGCTGCGCTCCGAGCCCGCCCCGACGGACAGCGGGTCCCAATTGCCCGGGGGTCCCCACCGAAGAGCGGTCGGCGCCGGGTAGGGGGTGACGCCGGACGGGGTCCCCACCAAGCTGTGGATCACACCGAGCCGGCGGTCCCCGTCGGGCACGGGGTGACACCGGACGGGGCGGTCGCACCGCACAGGGGTCCCCGCCGGTCCCCGCAGCAGCCCCGCCGGCAGCCGCACGGTGTCTCACGGCCGCCGTGACATCACGGACCGGGGCTTAAAGGCGCCGTACAGGGGCCGGCGGTGGGAGAGACCCGGCGGGACGGGGGGGAGTCCCGGTCGGGCGTAGGGAGGGACTGGGGTTTCTTGCGGGGATGAAGAGGGAAGTGAGCGGGGTCAGAGCAGGGTCCTCTGCACGCTGGGCTCGTCCCATCCAGGAGCGGGAAGAGCAGCATTGGCCTGGCAACAGGGATGGGGGTTCGGGATGCAGGGGAGAAAAACCAAGGGTTTTTTGGGGGGAAGCGTGCTATAAACTCCTAAATTAAAGATGTATGCCCAGAGATAAAGAATATAACTCACACAGCCTTATACAACTGAAAAAACCATCCCCATTCGCTTCATTGTAATCACACTGCCTCATCTTTTCAGGAGATATCCCCAATTTCTGTATTATCTTTTCAGGAGGTACCCCCAGTTTCTGTATTTTGGCCAGTGATGAACAATTGCTCCCTACCCCATTCCTTCTGCAAAGCATTCACAGTTTTCTTACACCTCTATTACCCATTTCTCCCTCGCTCCCATCTTTCCCAGAGTCAAAGCCCAGCTCTGTTTAGTTCCTCTTTCACACAAGAGGTTCCTTTTCATCCTCAGTCATATTTTAATAAACCTTTGCACAGGGCAGCCAGAACCACAACTGATAGGGATGGAGAGGCACTGAGCAGCTTAAAGACATTTTCGGTTCTGATTTCAGCCCCTTTTCTGGCAATTCCTGACATGCTTTTCTGATTGATGCTGAAGACCAGGCTCGAATGGTAGGTACCTGATTTTGAGCCCAGTCTGGCTGTCATGCTCCTGCATAGCACTTTCCATTAGTAAATGTAGTATCTTACACGTGAGTAGCACCATCCATTCAAAAGCAGGACATCCCTCTAGACCTTAACCAGATCCCAAATGTATTTGTGCCCACTGACTCCATCACAAAAGTCCTTTTGGACTTCAGGGTCATGACTTTTCTCTGCAAAACATGCAATTACCCTTTGCCACTGTACAGATACATCTGTCCCACCAGGCTGTGATTTACTACAGCCCAAAGCAAGTTTTGTTCTATAGAGGTCAGGTTTCAGCAGAAAGCAGTTCCTTTGAGGCTTTCTAAAATGATTGGCATCTGGTTTGCTCCATTGCCTTTCTGAAATACCAGATTGGGGTTTGTGGAATGTTTTTTGTCTATATATTGGGCTATGAAAAATGTTGATAGTTCATAAACAAGGAATCCTGAATGCCAAAATACTGCCTGGAAATAGAGATATTTAAGTTTTACTTAAATAATTAGCACTTTAATTTCCATTCAGAAATGAATATTTTCCACAAAAAGACCTTAAGACAACATCCCTTTATGTGCCTGCACATACACCCAAGAAACCTTAGCACTGAGTTGGCTGAAGGAAGCTTTTGTCTAGACATTGCTTATAGCAATTTGATATTAGGTGCATGGTTATCAGCTCAGATCATCTGCACCTGAAACTTGAGATCCTTCAATGTACAGAACAATGCACATTCTCCATGAGGAGGGTTTTCCTCCAACCCCAGGTCTCCAGTGGCACAGAGCAGGTTTCAGGGAGACTGTGGATGAATGTTGGGGACAATGCGTGTGCACAAGCACTGTGGAAACTTGTCAGTTATATATGTACAGTAATACAGAAAGGGGATATTGTCCTCATTTTTCATGCATATTTTCTTGCAAAGCCAAAAGAAAAGCTGGCTGAACGAGGTAATGTTCCAGATAGCAGCATTAAACATGAATCATATGGATCCTCTTTAACTGTAACACATTTCCACTCCAAAATCAGAACATCTGCTAACTCAGGGAGAATAATGGAGATGGTCTTTATGTGATGCTGAACTAAGAGTTGAAACCAAATGATATGGAGACTTTATAGTAAACAACTTCTAGCCTAGAAGAGGAAGGCAGGGAAGTCGGGATGGGCACAGAGATGCCCTTGCAGATGTACCTGTGGCCATGTTCACCCCAGCAGCATGCAGGATGCTTATAGCTCTTGCCATCGGCTGCAGTTAGCAATGACCATGGACCTGCAAATTAGTCCATAAGCAGGCAGAGACCTGTGCACATGCTCAGAGTGGTTAACTGAAAGAGGTGAGATTTAGATTAGACATTAGGAAGTTCTTCCCTGTGGAAGAACCTCTGTATGGATTGCTGGGAAGGGATCCATCCTTCCTGCTGCTCTGAATCCCACCCTGGGCTCATAGCCACTCACAACTGCTAGTCAGAGGGAGATTAGTGTGGTTTCTATTAGGGATGAGGAATCCTCTTCCTCCTGCCAAGAGGGGGAATAGGGAGATTGTCTCATCCTGAACCTCTTGTTCTGCCTCTTCCTCCACCACAAACCCATTGTTTTTCACTGTACCACACTCTTTGACCAGCTTATATTCCTTCCACAGCAGATTCACGATGCTACTGGCGAAAGGGAGGACATTTCCCACCACCTTACCAGAAGATGTACATTTTCTCTGTGTGAGCTCTGCAGTGCAGGAACTGGGGCAGACTCAGTAACTTGTGGTAGATCCACACATAACCACACTGCGAATTAAAGACACAGCTCAGCAGGGACAGAGTATGTTGGAGATGGAAAGGGTTTATGCATTTCTTCTCCAGCTGTAAAGGATTTCTGGACTAGGATGCATTTCACTGCAAATACAGCTGATCCAGGGATAAATTCCCTTTACATATTAACCTATTAATAACATATAATGGCTTAAGCTGCTGGGCAAGATACAAGAAAACAATGTTAAACCTCACTGCTGCAGCCAGTCACTGGTCATCAAGGTCTAATGCTTGGTCTAATGCTTTGGGAGCTGGGTTCCATGAGCAGAGGCCAGTAATGTACACAAATACCCTAGAGACATGTGTGAGCAGTGATAAGAGGACAACTTCATGGGCTCCAGCAGATCCAGGCAGCAGGAAGACATGTCAGGGGCTGCATAGCAGAAATAGTTATCCCCTCCAGGAGCTACCAAACAGGCTTGTTTCCATGGGCAGCAAAACGGGAGTGCTTTCTTTGCAGGAATGTGCATGGAAGATGGATTCGGGACTATGAAGACACCAGAAACAGGCATGGAGGGCCCCACTAATGGCTGCAAAGTTCTTCTCTGCCTTTAATTCCTCAGGACCAAAGTGGATTTTCTGGAGGAACAGTGTCCCAGGAAGAATTAGGCAGTGAGGGGAATCCTCTGGTCTTTTCATCACCCATTTGCTTATGCTTCTATATAGGGAACCCCTCTGACAAGTGCCTGAAGTAGCCTATGTCCCATGAGAACATACATCTCCAGTCCTGCAGGCAAGACTCAGCTGGCACAGTTGCACAGTGCTGGAGCAGATCTCCTGGGACAAGCTACCCTCAGTCTACAGGAACCAAAGAGATTTCCCAGTTACAGCCAACATATCCCCTCAGACCACAGCCTGGCTGAGCACCACCCAGCAGTCCAGTCGTGTTCCACAGGCAGCCTCCTAGCACCATCCAACACCTTGGCTTAAGGGCCATGAACAGCCTTCTCTGCTGTACCAAGGTCTTCCTCTGCCATAGTCTGGAGAGCAGGAGAAGCAGCAGCATCTGGAGCCTGGTGAGCTACAGCCACACTCCCCCCCAAGGCAAGGCTGACCATCCTTGGCTGAGATGAGCCAGCTCCACAGGGACATGCTTGAAGCTGAAAGCACAGCAATGCTGCAACAGGCAGCTACAGTATGGGAGAACAGGCATTTCTCTCCATCCTGTCAGGAGAAGACAGCCACCTGTGACTTATGCTCCCTGCTCACATCCCCCGGGTTCATTTTCCACACAGCAGCTATTGATAAGGCCCTGAAAGAGCAGGAAGTTTCCCTGGCAGAGGCTGCTGGGCAGGCAGCGTGTGGTTGTACTGCTAATGAGCCTAAGTGGAGCACTGTGCTTAAAGGCATGATGAACAAGTTCCCAAGCTTTGCCTGTACCATCAACAGCTTCCTGCTCAACTCAGCCCCACCACAACTCATGGTTAAAGGGACACCTTCACCAGCACCATCATTAGATTAGTTATATTCTAGGCAGAGAAGAGAAAGAGCTGCCAAAGAGGAGAGCAAGGGACGGGTTGATGTTCAACCAGAGCAAGATTTAACAGCACGGGCTGTGCTGCATGCAATAGCAATGTGATGGCCATGGGGGAAATACCTGCCCAGATCTCTTTAGGAGATGTTGATTCCTCTGATCTGCTCTTCTACATGTCAGACCCTCCACACTCTCTCAGAGGAAATAGGAGCAGGAGAAAGAGTGGTTGGGCAGGGAGGGGGCTTTCTCCAAGGTTAGAGACAGGAATGTCTCTGGAGACTGCAGGTAAGTTGCAAGCTCAGAGAGCTTCATGCTCCATTAGCCAAGCATCTGCAGCATCCACCCCAAAGTAGTTGCACTGCCAAGAGCTGCAGGAGAGATCTTGCACAGGCTGCCCAAACCCTTTCTAAACCCCAAAATACTTCAAATACGACCGTCCCATGTTATCGCCCTGAGAGTGACCTCCTGATGGACAAAAGTCCTTGTAAAAATGCCTTTGGAAGTTCACCAGGCTCTCTGTGTTTTCATTTCTTGGACAATGGTTAATGTTTGAAGCAGAAACCCAAGTAATTTTCCTCAAACTCCTGAATGGGAAAATCTGGGCCCCAGCCAGGTTGGAAAAAAACAGTAGAAACATGGAAAAAAGCTTTGAAAGAAGTGTGCAGCCCTAAGAGGTGTTTGCCTGCCATGGTGGTTGTCCTGGGAAACATCTGGGATAGGGTTTGTCCCTTTGAACTTTACATTTCCCTTCTGCAGTTGTCTGCCTGAGCTGATCATGTTAGCAGCCTTAGGCATCCAAGATGTGCATTGTGATCCAATGGGAACCCGAGCTCAGATGTACACATCCCCACTGCGGAAATCCACATTTAGGTCAAATCATTCCCACTGTTGGCTTTCAGGTTTTGTGCCAAGTCAGACTTGAGACAAGACAGAGATTCAACAGGTGAGATGAGATCCACCTGAGCTCCAGCTTCATGCGATCAAACCCCTGTTGCTTATATGCATATGCTACATACCACATCTGTAGCAGCAGCACATGAATGCACAGTTCCTCACACAAACCCCACTGGCAACTGGAAATCAGAACAAACCATTCTTTTCAGCTTGTCGAAGCTGGATATCTAACTGTTTAGAAGGATAAATGACAATTTGGACTTTGGCCTTTGTAAATTGCCTTGAAGATCTCAGTAGCTGTGAGTAATTAAAGTATTTAGTCATAAAATTTAGTTTAAATGGGGTTTTGTATGTGTGTATAGTTGTATTCAGCTAAAATTTCCCTCATGTTTACCCTTCCAAACATCCTTCCACCTTTTTTCTGTTACTCTCTTGAAGGAAAGGGATGCTGTTAGCTTGCCATAGGGGCTGGGGTAAAAGCTCCTCATCAGGGAAAGAGGAGCAGGCTCATTCTACAAGGTGAACGCTCCTGCATGGAAACATCCCTGCAGTCAATAACATCAGGAAGAAGAATGACAAACAAAAGACTTAAACTGAGATCTTCAGAGCTGCAAATACTAATCAGAGTGCTTGAAGGCTGCAGGAAAACTTACATGAGAGAAGCAAACACCACTTGCTTGTGAGCAACGATTTCATTAAACAGGCACAGTGAGACAGTTTCTCATTTGTGTTAATGGAGCAGCATCCTTTGTTCTTGTTCAGTCCCACTGATTCCCTGCTCACAATGTCCTATTTAAGCTCTACTAATTCACTGTGGAGCCTGTAGGAAGGACTCGTGTTCATCCTTGCTGGAAATACCCTCAGCATCACTGCTAATGAAAGGAAAAACCAAGTGAGGGGGGCTTGGATGTGAAAAATCAGCAGAGGGAAAAATGGAAGGTGAGGAACGGAGCCTTGGGTCTGCTGCAGAAATCCTGGTGGTTGTGCCCGAGCCGGGAATTCACCCTCTGTGAACCTCTTCATGGCAATTACTGTATAGATCAGGATTCCTGCCTCTGGTGGGTCCTCCAAGGCCAGCAATGCAGGAAGAACACGGCACAAAGGATTCAGGTCCAGCCTGGACCAGCGTTTGCCCAGCAGGCATTTATCACTGTTGCAGTGCTATTTACCCAATCAACACCTTTCCTCCAAACCCTGTGGGAGCAGCAGAAACAATTTGCTGCAACAGATTTGCCCCGCAGCAAGAGCTGCATTTCGATACCTGGCGGAAGCCGGGCCCCAAGGCGGGATTTCCATCCGAAACCACAGCTGATGATTTGATGTTTGGGCAGACAGTGCCACCAAAAGGAGATGTGATAAACTACCCAGCCTAGAAATGCCATTTGCTGTGCTTTTAGAGCACTTGCCGTGATTATCCTCAGTCACAGACCTCTGCTTTGTTTCCCCATCAGCTTCCGACTTCAGTGCATCACCCAGAAACACACTCGGCCCACCTAAGGCACCAGGGCTCAGAAATCAGTTTCAGTTGTCCAGCTAAGAGATACCATTTCAGTCGGGCAGGTAAAGGTCTTTCCAGCCCTAATCTTATAAAATTATTTGAATGTTAAAATGTCATACATGGAGAAAATCTGAGAGTTTTTAGGTAACATATTCCCCCTATATTCTGCAAAACAACACTTTATCTGCTCGTAATTAACTGGACTTCTTTCCTCACTTTGTTTCAAAGCAGGTACTACCCACAAGAAATTAAACATATCAGAGTTTTCCTGGATCTTTAAGGTACCCATCGCCATCCCTGGGATGCAGCTCAAAGGCTGAGCCTGGTCCCAGTCCATGCACTGACTCTCTGTCTCTGGAGCACTGTGGTTGAGATCCAGCCTGGATCTGCCAGACAGGGATGGGAACTTCACATCCCATCAAGCTGATATCACAACTGCAAGTTGCTCATAAGCTAATGAGAGGACAAAATAACGGACTCCGCTGATAAGGGAAGATGGATTAAAGTGTTTTCCTGAGGCTGTTTCCTTCCAGCTTTCAGTGCCGGTTGGCTGCAGAGGGTGCTGTTACCCAGCGCTGGAATAAGGACTCCACCGAGCAGAATAGACCATACTCAGTAAAGAATTCCACAGTTAGGATGCCAGGTCAGGCTCTGCGTAGCCCTGCTTGCTACAACCCCATAGACTGGTCTGAAGAGGCCAGTGGCGGCTATTGCCCCTTAGAGTTGGGACTGTGACATTTTTACATACAGAATACTGTTACCTTCTCAGTTTTCTGTTTTAATTTGTGGTTATTTGGGGGTTTTAAGAATAATCTTTTTCAGCATCATTTCTCTGGCTTTCTGCATATCCCTACCAGGAGGAGTAATGTCAGAACAGTCAGCCCAGAGCTGGCTGAGTTTTGGTTACTGCTGCTGCATGAGGGTGCTGGCAGGAACAGGCAATGGATGAGGAGGATCCTCCCAAGGGTAGGCTTGGGGCCATGCAGGGAAGAGGCTCCTGTTTCCAGCCTCAGCCCCCCTCAGACAGGGCATGTGGTACCCAGCCCTGCCCCTCAAACCACAGACATTTTGACTGTAAAAAGGCAGAGAAGACAAGAAAGAGAAAAGTACTCCCAGTGAGAGACTTACAGGAAACATCAGAAGACAAGTTCCCAAATTATGCCGAGATCATTCCACCCCATCCGCTGCTGCTACTCAGTGGAAAACCAGAGAAAAAGCATACAAAAAACTAGCCCAGAACTGCAAACTGAAACTTCCAGCTTGTTTTATTACCCCATAGCTGCTTGCTGCTGCACTGTGTTTTCTTTAGTCTCTGTCCCCCAAGCCTGTAGGTACCTTGTTTGAATGCGCTTTGACTTCATCCTGTCACTTCACAGGTATCCTGGCTCCATCAGTAGAGCTACTCCACAGCAAAGGTCCTGGAGAGCCTGGAGGGAAATAGCTGCAGCCCCAAAGTCTCACAGTTACTGCAATTAGTGTAATTAGCAGCATTAGTGTCATTAGTACACACACATTGGGGCTAGGATTGAGCCACCCAAGCTGCTGCTCCCCCAGCTGAGACCTGCAGCTGAGCTTCCTGCCTGTCTTGTCTCCTTGCCTTTTCCTTGTATGTGTTTTATTAAACTTCAGTGTTGTTTGATGGTCCATAAGAAGCATCATCCACGTCTCTGTCCTTTCTTTCCCCAGGAGACAGCAGCAGTGATTGCCGGAAAAGAAAAAGAGCCATTTGTTGTTTTCTACCCCATTATTTCCTTGCTGGTGATTTGAGTGCTATGATTTCCTTTTTGCTCCTTCAGTTTTCAGTAGTTCCTTCTCCTGTCCATTTTCTGTGGTAACTCAGTCTGAGAAACATCTGCACCCCATTAGGAGCAGCTTTGGGTACATAAAACTGAACACAAAGGGTAAAAACACGTTTGATGGCCGAGTCACGCTCTCATCCAGGAAACAATCCGGCAATCGGCATGGGGTCCCTGGGGTACCCAAGATGAAAACCAGGCTCGATCCTTCTTTCTAGCACACCACTGAAGCTACTTACTCTGTTAAAACACTAAAGCTGCTATGAATCATACCTAAAGCATGAAGAAGCTGATGTCTTCTTTGTCACCTCATAGTATCAGTTTCCTTTTTAATCAAATAACCTGGTGAAGTGCCATCATAGCATCACCACCCAAAGCGAGGAGCTTTATTCCCAGTCTCTGGCTGCTACAACAATCAGCTTTGCTTGATGCTTTCTTAAAAGCTGGAATAAATTGATACTAGAAATCTGAGTCGTTGTCAAGGGGCTTCAGGTAGATCTGATTTGGGTAAATTGCCGGCTATTTGGGGACTCACCCCTCAAACAGCAGTTACTTGCCACCTGTGCTTCATGGTTAATGTCAGCTGTGTATCTGAAATCAGCACTGTGCTTTCCAAGCACTGCAAGCCCTGATGGGATACATCTCCATTGGATTCAGGTCCTGAGCCCCCCCTGGGCTGGCCATCTCCTGGCGGTGATTTAACACCCTATCTGCCATCTTTTTTCTCTATCTTTGCAGTCTTTCCTCAGGAAATTCAATGACCCTCAGTTTTGGCGGCCTTCAGCATTTTTGTGCTACCTGCTGATGCTCCACGGCCCTTTTCTACTGCAGGTGACCAGCCTGCTTCCCCAAGAGCTCACCTCCCCTCTCTGCCAGCCTGTTTTCCTTAAGCATTCCTGGGTTTCTTTCTCTTCCAAAGAACAAGCCGAGAGAAAGGTGTTTGATGGCCACTTGAAAATGTATTTTTCCACTTGTAATCTAGTTTGAGGCTGTTCTGATTGCCATAGCAGGCTCATTGCTGGCTGCTGCAGACCCTGCTGGTGGGTGAACTTCTGTGTCCTTCTCACCACTTCCCAGGCTGGATGTGGTTAGCCACGTTTTCCCAGACATTTCCATCGATTCCTGAAGAAAACACAATTTCACACACAACCTGTTTGTGCTTTCTCTGTCCCCGTAGTTTAACAACTTACTTTGGAAAGCCTGACTCTAAGGTTGAAGTCTTTGCAGGCTGACAAGTCTTTCTTTGCTGATTTTCTTAGTCTCTGCATGAATGTAATCATGAGAGTCATGTTCCCACTTACAAGTGAAAGCACAAAGAGATCTTGTGCAGGGCTCAGGCATGACTGGGGAGGAGAATAAGATACTAAAAAAGTGGGAAATGCGCTTCATGCTGCCTATTGCTGCAGCTGGCAGCGCGTCGCTCAGAGCCGTCGGGAGATTCCTTCAACTTTAATAGCCAGGATTTAGATGGATAACTAGAAATAAATCACAGATCACAGCCAAATGGTTTGCATGGTGTAGAGAGAGGATCATGGCTTGGGAAGCACAGTGATTAATTTGTTTTCATAGAGCAATTGCCAATTAATCATTTGGCTAATGATGCTCTATTATGAATTAGTTATAAACAGGCTTGAGCCCAATTATAAGGACTCAACTACATCATTTAATTGAATGTTTAGTCTTCCAAAAGGGCTGCATAAGACTTCATTTTAGCAGCTGGACACATACTTCTAACTGGAAAATGCACATGTTTAAAGTCCCTGCCTGCTAAAGACACCTTCAATTACACCCTGTTGTAATTAGGAGGCTCAGCGGTGTATCCATGGCTGAGCTTGGCCTCTTTGTTAATGCCAGTTATTTAAGTGTGGAATCATTCTTTTACATCAGATCCCTTTGCCTGAAAATGTTCGTATTTAAGGGTGGTTTTTTACTCCATCAGATGAGGGGGCCTAAAATAAACATTCTTCTCTGGGCTGACACGTGACAGCATTAGCAATGAGTTGAAATGAAAATTGCACATAATACGCTGTTTAGAAGAATGTCCTCAAAGTTGCTGCAGAAAATACCAGCTGTACATAGCAGACTAATAGAGCACAATTCAAATTCCCCCTTGGGGGTACATCTGCCAGATATAAATATTAATGAAAGGGAATTGTGACAGGAAGATTAAGATTCATTAATCATTATTGTGACCCAGCATCAGGTGCTAACAGGGCAGCTGCTTGGAGCGAGACGCTGCCACCTTGACCTAGCGCACACGTTTGTGCGGATGCTGTAAGTAAATGAGGTCTTCAAAGGAAGCAGTGAGCACACTGCTGCAAGAAGAGATGTATTTAGGGAGCAAATCCTAAGCTCAATGGCTCTGGGTGTGCGTCAGGTCCCCAGGAGGATGTGGTGGGACAGGGGAGGACCTGGGCATGACCTCTGGTTTAAGCAAGTGGCACCATGGCTGCTGTCTCAGCATCGCTGCTGTGATTTCCTCTGCTTTACCCTATGCTTTCCCTTCTGCAGGCAGGACTCAGACCGACGATCACTGCACTGTCTGGGGAAAATAGAGTTAAAGAAACCAGGAAGAGCTGCAGCTCCCCTGCTCCGGTGGGACATAGAAGGTTTCACAAACTTTCCCATCCGACACGTTGTTCAAACGCTCTGCAGCTGTCAGACCCCTATTGTTCACGTTTATATTGTACTGGGGTTTTTGATGTCTCAGCCATTGCAGAGCTTTGGAGTGAGAAAGAGAGGCCACTGCCTTCTCCGAGCTGATCCTGCTTCCCAGCCAGGTTGGTGTCTATTTTCACAGCCCTCTCTCTGTTCAGCCAGGCAAGATTAACTCCTCACTCTCCACCACATTCCCTTTGCATTGCATATGTTACGGGTCACCTTCAGACCTTAATCTAACAAGAAATTCCATTTTAGCAGCTGGCGTTTAATAGTTTTCTCAGTACCAACCATTATAAAATGTGCTCACCCCTTGGTGCAATTGCAACAGGAGTAGGGGCCTCAGCATCATCCCAGACCACAGGCAATCTCCACACAGTTTGCAGTGCCCCATGCAGTAACTGATGCACAAGAGCATCACACACAGGAGGTAGGTGCTCAGGAAAGCAGAAACACAGTCATTCCCCTGCACAGTGTATTCATATTCCAAACCTTAACTTGGAGGAGTCCCACAGCTCAGGTGATCCTGTTGTAAGGCTGTCCCGAAGAATTCATTTCTCCATTTACGTTCACCAGTAGCAGAAACTAGCCCAAGGACACCAGCCTTGATAAAAGACTGCTAACTAAAATAGATAGCACATGCATTTTTCCACATGTGAGACTCTAATGGTTGCTGCAGAAGTCAAAATATAGACTACATAACTTGGATCAGGTGCTAGCATTACCCACGCCTGCAAATCCCATCAGCCTGCATTCCTGGGAAAGGCAAAAGTGCCCCCAGCAGCCTGGGAGCCTGGATAGAGTTAATGAGAACTGATAGCACTGGGATAGGGACAGATAGATTTATAGGGGATTAGGTAGGGCAGTGGGCTATTTGCTTTTTCATCACCCATTCCCACCTGTATCGTTAACTGAGAAAGGATTATGGACAGGTCCAGCCTGTGCCTTCATCCCAGACCAGCTTTTTGTGTTTTGGGAAACAGCTGCTGCGGGCAAACACTTCACTTGGGTTCCACACACAGTTCATAGAACCCCAGCACAGTTTGTGTTGGAAGGGACCTTAAAGCTCCTCCAGCTCCAACCCCTGCCACAGGCAGGTACACCTTCCACTAGAGCAGCTTGCTCCAAGCCCCTGTGTCCAACCTGGCCTTGAACACTGCCAGGGATGGG
>WYDI02025355.1:0-53457 GCA_009867235.2 Psittacus erithacus | reverse complement strand
CCTCTCCTCTCCTCTCCTCTCCTCCCCTCACCTCAGTGTGCTGCGAGGAATAGTAACGGACTAAGGAAAAGTCTCAAAGTTTTCTTCAAACTATGTATTGATTGTCTTAGTGTAGGGAACAGGTATGTTCTTGTTCTTGCTAGTCTTGTAGTTAAACTATTACCCAGGATACAATAGGTAGCCGAAACACATTGCTTAAAATCAGAGATCCTTTTCCTTCAAGAAGATGAATGTCTGACAGGAGCCTGTTTCAACTAGTCTCTAAAAGACTTGAGGTTGCTGGCTGGGGAAACCATGCCAAGGGTGAAAATTACATAGCGAGGAAGACCTCTTACTTCATCCAGAAGACCACCAGATGGCAGTGCACAGGAGCAGAAGGCAGGGGAATGGTATTAATGAGTTCTTGGAATTAATTGTAATAACTCCTCCTATGCTTCTGAAAACTGATGAATATGTATGTTTGTGTGTAATAAATATCCAGCTTGTTGAGCTCTTGGTGTGCAAGTTAGGAGGAACGATCTCCCTTGCACCTGGCACCACAATAAACACACCTGCTTTATAACTCTTTGTGAGTTATGAAGTTCTGTTCCGTAAATCAAGTGGATTCACACTTATCAGAGTCTCTAGTCCGAGGAAGAATCCTAAGGTCTGAACTGGAAGAAAACATGTGGGGGTTTGATGATAGGATAGATCTGGCCTCAGGCCTAGATAGCAAATCGGGAATTTGTTGAAACTCTCTGGAAAACGGGTGTCTGATCTGAAACCAATATATTCAATTAAGGACTTGGAGGATAGCAGGAACCTCTTTTTTCCTGGGGATGGGGAAGTGGTAATGAAGCCTTTGATTAAAACTGAAAACTTTGATAATGGTCAGGGGTGTGTTCAGCAACATACCAGGCATACTAATCCCTGTTCCCCTGTGTAAAATACATGAATAATACTCCCGGGGGCTCCTGGGGATCTGAACCTGAGTATCTGTGGAGGGTCTCCCTCACTGGGGGTGATCATATTCTGTCAAGTGAAGATAAGGCTAGAGGATACTGGGGACCCGGAGTCTTCCTAACCGCAGATGATAACAAGGAGCCATGGTCATTGACACAGAGAGTAGCATACTAGGCAGGAAGAATAGATCCAGTGAAAGGGGGGACTTTTTGTATTAAAAACACTGCAGCTTTCCTGTGAAGAACCTGCTAATATCCTCTTCGACTCTGATGCTGTATAGTCTCTGAGCTCTCCCTGCCACTCCTTCATCTGGCAGCTCAATGCCTTGACCAGAGCATACCTCCCATAGAAGGGACCCCAGGCAATCTTCACAGCACCAACTCCAGGCACAGGCCAGAGCTGTTGTTGTGTCAAGGCCATTAGCATCAGCCAGCACTGGAGCAATGTGCCTTGTGGCATGTTGAGACCATCACTTCACCATCCCCATGTGATTCTTCTCAGTCCTGAGCAGCAATGGCAGGCCCCGATGTGCCTGTTCACTCTTCACTAACTGCTATGACAGCGGCTATGTCTATCCACTGTCCATCAATTAAGTGTCCTAGTCTGGCAGTCAGTGCCTCACAGAGGCACCCTGCATATTTAAGCAAAGCACCAGCACAACTGGCAGCAGACCCTGCAGTTGCTATACAAACTGAGGGCAGCAACCACAAACAGTAGCACCAGCAACCTTCAAGGCACCCTGCCTAGTCCTGCCAACCGACCAGCGCCTTGTCACCATGCTCCCAAAGCTACAATGCAAACAGCATAGAATCATAGACTCATAGAATAGTTACAGTTGGAAAGGATCTTAAGATCATCAAGTTCCAGCCCCCCTGCCATGGGCAGGGACACCTCACACTAAACCATGCCACCCAAGGCTCTGTACAACCTGGCCTTGAACTCCGCCAGGGATGGAGCATTCACAGCTTCCTTGGGGAACCCATTCCAGTGCCTCACCACCCTTACAGTAAAGAACTTCTTCCTTATATCTAACCTGAACTTTCCCTGTTTAAGTGCCTTTCCATCATCCTTGTAGGCCCCCTTCAGGTACTGAAAGGCTGCTATGAGATCTTTGCGCAGCCTTCTCTTCTCCAGCCTGAACAGCCCGAACTTCCTCAGCCTGTCTTCATATGGGAGGTGCTCCAGTCCCCTGATCATCCTTGTGGCTCTCCTCTGGACTTGTTCCAACAGTTCCATGTCCTTTTTATGTTGAGGACACCAGGACTGCATACAATACTCCAAGTGAGGTCTCATGAGAGCAGAGTAGAGAGGCAGGATCACCTCCTTCAACCTCCTGGCCACGCTCCTTTTGATGTAGCCCCGGATATGGATGGCTTTCTGGGCTGGGAGCGCACACTGAAGCTGGCTCATGTTCATTTTCTCATTGACCACCACCCCCAAGTCCTTCTCTGTAGGGCTGCTCTAAATCTCTTCTCTGCCCAACCTGCAGCTGTGCCTGGGATTGCTCTGACCCAGCCATAGGACCTTGCACTTGTCATGGTTAAACTTCATAAGGCTGGCATCAGCCCACCTCACAAGCGTGACGAGGTCCCCCTGGATGGCATTCCTTCCCTCCAGCGTACCAACTGAACCACACAGCTTGGTGTCATCGGCAAACTTGCTGAGGGCACACTCAATTCCACTGTCCATGGCACCGACAAAGATGTTGAACAAGACCGGTCCCAACACCGATCTCTGAGGGACATCACTCGTTACTGTTTTCCAGCTGGACATTGAGCCATTGACCACAACTCTTTGCGTGCGGCCATCTCGCCATTTCTTTATCCACCGAGTGGTGCATCTATGAAATTGGTGTCTCTCCAATTTAGAGACAAGGATGTCGTGTGGGACAGTGTCGAATGCTTTGCATAAGTCCAGGTAGATGACATCAACTGCTCTACCCCTCTCCATCAGTTCCGTAGCCTCATCACAGAAGGCCACGAAATTGGTCAGGCAGGATTTCCCCTTAGTGAAGCCATACTGGCTGTCACCAAGCACTTTGTTGTCTTTCATGTGCCTTAGAATGCCTTCCAGGAGAATCTGCTCCAAGACTTTGCCAGGCACAGAGGTGAGACTGACTGGTCTGTAGTTCCCTGGGACATCCATTTTCCCCTTCTTGGAAATGGGGGTTATATTTCCCTTTTTCCAGTCATTGGGAACTTCACTTGATGGCCATGATTTTTCAAATATGATGGACAGTGGCTTAGCAACTTCATTTGCCAGCTCCTTCAGGACCCACGGATGAATTTCATCAGGTCCCATGGACTTGTGTATGTTCAGGTTCTTAAGATGGTCTCGAACCTGATCCTTTCTTACAGCAGGCTTAGGGTCATCAATCTCACAGTCCCTGCATCTGCTTTCCAAGACGTGGGTGGTGTGGTCAGAGCATTTGCCAGTGAAGTCCGAGGCAAAGAAGTCATTAAGAACCTCAGCCTTCTCCAAATCCAGGGTAGCCAGTTCTCCTGATAGCTTCCGCAGAGGGCCCACACTGTCCCTAGTCTGTCTTTTATTAGCTATGTACCTATAGAATCCCTGGGCCTTAGCTTTCCTAACCTGGTCCCTAGCTTCCCAGACAACATCCCTGTATTCTTCCCAGGCCACCTGTCCTTGCTTCCACCTTTTATAAGCCTCTTTTTTACTTCTAATTTTCCTCAACAGCTCCTTATCCATCCAAGGAGGTCTCCTGGCCCTCCTGCTGCACTTCCTTCTTGTTGAGATGCAGCACTCCTGAGCTTGTAGTAGGAGATACTTGAATATCAACCAACAGTCTTGGGCCCCCCTGCCCTCTAGGGCTATAACCCAAAGAACCTCACTAAGCAGGTTCTTGAAGAGGCCAAAGTCTTCTCTCTTGAAGTCCAGGGCAGTGAGCTTCCTGCACGCTCTTCTCAC
The DNA here is from genome assembly GCA_009867235.2 of Psittacus erithacus. Lineage (NCBI taxonomy): Eukaryota > Metazoa > Chordata > Aves > Psittaciformes > Psittacidae > Psittacus > Psittacus erithacus. The sequence goes on along the minus strand of WYDI02025355.1, from coordinate 49,587 downwards.
TGTCCTGAGGATCTTGAATTCAACCATCTCATGATCGCTGCAACCAAGGCTCATTTCCAACCAGCCCTTCCCTGTTGGTGAGCACGAGGTCAAGCACGGCACTTCTCCTTGTCGGTTCCTCTGTTACTTGCAGAAGGAAGTTGTCTTCCACACAATCAAGGAACCTCCTGGATTGCTTGTGGCCGGCCATACCGTCCCTCCAACAGGTATCAGGGTGGTTGAAGTCCCCCATGAGAGCAAGGGCCTGTGAGCTTGAATAAGAAAAAAAAAAAATCAACCGAGTCCCTCACTGCCACAAATTATGCAGATGAATTTCCCGCATTTGGGGAAATCGCAGAGATCAGCACACTCGGAGCGCAAAGGATGAGCCTTGCCCTGGGAACACCAGCTGCTTGATCATAGTGTCTCCCCTGCCAGGTAAGTAACCTTATCCACCACCTGCGCAGGCCATTCCTGCCACACTGCTCTCTGCAAGCCCCTCAGAGCTTCACCACTGCCCTTCGCTCCACTCGTGGTTGCTGCTGTCAGTGCCACCCTAACAAGACTTACCTGATTGTTACAGTCTGAAAGGTTTCTTATTTGCAGGATGTAGTCTAAGACACTTGGCTATAACATGACAAGAAGTAAAACAATGTCTCATTGGGTGGTGACACTGAGAGGTGTCAGGCTGATGGAGAGTGTACAAGGTAGTAGGGAGGTTGTTCAAACTTAATGAATATGAAATGTCACTTCACTATTTAAATAGCCATGAAAGCAATTTGTTAGTTTATTCTTTTCCAATAAACCTTTTCCTTCTATAGTATTATTATTATAAATTAAGATAAAACATTTTGACTGAAGCCAGTTTTAGACTTTTAATTTTTTTTTTTTTGTCAAAGATTTCATGCAAACATTACTGAAAATACAAATTTTAAGCACTGTGGGATTTTGAGGATGTCTTTTCATTCTGAGAGTGTGTGCGTATCTGTTCTTAGCTTTTGTTTCTCGAAAAACAATGACAATGCAATCTATCAACATTTTTAAGTATGCTTGGGAAGCTATTTCTCTACATTTTGAACTCACTGGAGAAATGCGACATTTTTCAAGAGTGCAAACATCTTGGAAATAACTCTTTTTAACATTTTGTTAAATTGGACAGCTGAGCAAAAGGAATTTGCTACTTGAGGTCACAGTGTTAATAGATGAGAGAATCCAGAAAACTGAACTGCATGCCTTTCTACACAGACATAACCTGGGGAAAAGCTTCATTCATAACTGAGGCCTTTCTGAGACACCCAAATCAGTAACTATGTGACACAAATCTGTAGAAAGTTAGAGATCATTAGATCCATGGTTGAAACTAGTCTGTCCCCCAGCTGTGACTGACTGGCCCTGAGCATCACATATTTTATCCAGCTTATATATTCTTATGTGATCATAGGTAGAAAGGAGTTATAACTCCAAATGGTTATATACCTTTTGGAACAATGAGCACTGAAGTAATCTGCAGCACCTGCTAATTCATAAGCTACTTAAACATATAATGCTTTAAATAAATACAGCTTTAATGCTATAAATAAATACAGCTTTTCAGTATTTATCAACAGCAGCAGAAGTAATGTGGATGTTATTTAACTAGGACCATTCGCCCAGCATTTACTTACACATTTATTGAGAAAGACCATATACATGGAGCATAAGGATTTTGTCGTAGCGTATATTGCTGTTTACTGCATAAAATTTGTCATATTTTCCAGATCAAGACTTTAACCTATCTGTATCAAATGTTATTCAACTGAGGTTTTTTAATTAGGAATGAGAAAAGACCAAAAATAAAAGTGAGAAGACAAGTTTTACTAGAGGGGGATCAAGCAGGCTATCATTTAAGAAGCTAGAGCTCACCCACAGGCATTTTAAAGTGAAAAGTGCCTCACATCGGAAATAATATAAAGATACCAGAGCTTTTTAAAAAAATTATTCTTATAATTTTATTATTCTATTGTAATATTTCCTAATTCCAGAAGCAGCTTCCCCTAATTCCCTTACCTCTTTTAGTCCTTCTGATCAACAAATCAGTGATCTCAAAGCTGGCTTTTTGTTTAATTTCTCCCTTACCTAGACTGTACAGCTAAACTGTAGAATAAATGTTAGCTGGTTAGCCATTTTACATCCTCCTGGCAGGTTGTTGCTGTTGCTCCCCTGACTTGTGGAGCCTTGGACTTAGCTTTATTTTCAGTCTGTGCCTCACAGTGCATTAACTAAAGCCTTGAGCAATTCTCCTGACAAATCATAGAATGACAGAATGGTTTGGGTTGGAAGGGACCTTAAGATCATCTAGTTCCAGCACCCCTACCATGGGCAGGGACACTTTCCACTTGAGCAGGTTGCTCAAAGCCCCATCCAACCTAGCCTTGAACACTGCCAGGGATGATGCATCCACAACTTCTGCACTGGCAATCCATGCCAGTGTCCCACCACCCTCATAGTGAAGAATTTTTTCCTAAGAAAATTTTCAATCTAATCTACCTTCTTTCAGTCTGCACCCCTTGTCTTAGCCCTACATGCCTTGTAAAAAGTCCCTCTCCAGATTTCCTGTAAGCCCCCTTTAGGTATTGGAAGATTATTACAAGGTCTCCCCAGAGCCTTCTCTTTCTGTGTGTGTGTTTGCCCAAACACATCATATATATACTCCACGTATATTACATCTGTATACTACCCAGGCCATACCATTCCATTCCATACCATTCCATTCCGTTCCAATTCATATGCATAACATCTATTGTAATGCACATCTTAAACCTAGTCATTACTTTATCTAGACTAGCAAAGACAAAAGAGTGGTTTTACACAGAACAGACAGCACTTAGGCTAAGCATGCTGATTGTCTATCTAAAGTTATCTTAGCTTGGTGCTGGAGCTCCTATGACACTGGCATACCCAGCTGCAGGAAGGCTCTCTGCCTGCTTCACAGATGGCTCCAAATGCAAGCTGCCAAGCACACAAAACACCGCGCATTTGTGCAAGCCAAAATTCCCGCATGGTGTATTTGGAGTTGAGTTAAGCCAGCTTGGATTTAGATCTGTTTTGTGTTATCAAAACCATAGCGTCTGCAGCAGTCTGTACCATGACTGGGGTTTTAGCTACATTATTATGAGCCTTTGAAGCCTCAATGGAATTTGTGTTTATTCCTTTATGTGTAAGAAATTTTCCAAAATGTGGGCCAATCGCCTTGCGTCATCAAAGTGCCTTTTACAATAGACCAGCCTTCTTTCCCTTTTCTACATCCAGCTGTTTTGCTATTAAACCCTTGTGCAATGATAATCTTTCCTGATGTATTCAATGACAGCTATTGAAGCCTTCCTCAGATCTGCCAGTGTAATTACCCAGACATGTATAATGAGTAAGAGGAGTGGATCAGAATCCTGAAGTATAAAGCTTCCATCCAAATTTTCCTATGATGTTCATGCAAAATGTTGAAAACTGAGCTTTCATAAATGACCTGAAAAAAAATATTTTACTTGGGTAATTTCATGCTGACTCTGGTTCTTTGTGGATGGTAGATATACAATGTCAAATACCAAGAGTGAAAAAAATTCACTGCACTCTTCTGCTGTTGTCTGTAATATTTCTTATTTTATTCAGGAATAAAAGTACCCCAGCATGGGAAAATATTTTTGCAGAGTACTTTTTTGTATCCTGTAATTCTTATGTTTTGATGAGAAAAGCAGGTCCATTCAAAGAGAATGGGCCAAACCCCCTGTGTAGTAACTCAAGCATGTAGTTTAGGTACTGAATGTGAATAATTTAATTTTAGCCAGATCTGGAAAGATTTGACACAGAAGATGGCATTTAGTTTCTGTTAATTGACTGAAAGCAGGGAATTCAGCGATGAGAGAATTTGGTGTCTATGGTAGAAAGGTGATTAGAGATGATAAGATATTTGTGATGGACTGTTTCAATTAAAGTATCAAAATCTTTTTCAGGTCATTTTTTTGTCTTAATAACACTGTAAATGCAGAATTGACAAAGATGTTTTTGTCAGTGGACTAAGGTACTTCAGGAGTTTTATGTGATATATATGTAGAATAACTACATAAATTTCATGAATTGTTTTAAAAAGGCTTCTCAAAGATGGCTTTATTGTTAAGCCCATTTGCCAAATCATTCCTCTGCCAGTCTTAGTTCTAGAAAGGTTTGCCTTTGTATGTCCTTTGTTAATTACAGAAATGAAAAAATGTCAAATTTTGTCTTTTGATTTCTACTGAAACAAATAATTTTCTAGCTATTAATTTGGCATGACTGATTTGGACTAATCCTTGGGGGGGGGGAAATATAATTATTATTGATCTCTGTTAATCTCCAAATAGCCTGACGTCCAACACAAAACTAACAGTTCTTCCAGGGATTTCTGCTTGCATCAAAGCTCAGAAGGAAAGAGTGTCATTTTCTGGTGGTGGTGTTGCAATAGTTCAGTAGAAACTGCTCATGAAGTTTGAGGCATATCGGTATTTTTATTAGCCTCAGTTAATAAAGCCTCATAAAACTGATAAATCTCAGTGTATTGGCATTGCTATTTTTTTTTTTCGAAGTCCAGAGAACCAAAGGCCTTTCCCATGTAACAGTTCCCTCAATGTTCTCTATGTGCCTGCCTCTAGTTGAGTTTTCAGGCTTATGTTTTTGAAACAAATATTAAATTAAAGGTTCCATAAGCAGTTAGGAGGAAGAAGGTGGAATGGATTGCAAATTTTGAGAGAGGAAAATACAGGAAAGGCTTGCCCTCTCACAGCACAGGAATGAAGATATTCTTATATATGTGCAGAGTTAGAGCTTCAAGAAACATTCATGACCAGAACACCATCGTGCTGTGCCTTTAGCACTAAACAAGCAGCTCTGGAGAACTCATAGCTGTGACGCATCACAACGTAGAACAGAAGATATATTTGAATGAGAGGGGTTAAAGGGGCTCTCTGACAGCATTAGTCATCATCAAAGACATTAGGCTAAACATTTCAGCAGCCTAATCATTGCCAAAATTTCTACTGGCATCAAAGAAAAGATGATAGAGTGGATAATGAGGTAGTTGAGTCAATGTATAAGAAGGAAATCCTCCAAACTGAGAGGGCATCACAGAAGAAATCATGAAAAAGCAGCTTCGAAATTATACCTTGCATATCATGTGGGCTGATATCACAGGGCAGCTGAGGATACAGTTGGTATTCACATGGCAATTGAGAAATGCTTTGAAAGAATGAATTAATGATGGAAATTATGTTCTGAATTGAGAAAGGCATAGCAGTTTCTGCTTCTGATGTTTTAAATCTTTTTCTAAAAATCTGCTTTGTTCTTTTTTACTAGAAACCACTATTTTTTGGTTTAAATAATTTTCTGAGAAGTCATTTTAGTTATGAATAGCAGAAGCCTTAAGTAAAAGTTTTTGGAAAGTCTTAAACGAAGATCAAATGTAATAATTACAAGTTATAAATGGAATTATTGGTCTCCAGAATCCATAACTCTTGAGGTGTATATTATTGGTATTAATTAGCAGTTTGCCAAAAAAGCAATACCAGGTGAACAGTGTAGTATCCAAATTTGGAAATAAGCACCCAAAAATGATTGGGGTGTATTGATTTTTTTCTAGCAATGCAATATGTGGTGTATTTTTTGTAAATTATAATGGTTCTGAAAGTGATGTTGTGCAGCAGTTATTTCTGTAAAAGTCCTGTTTGTCTGCTTGCTTCTTCATCTTTGTCTGCTAATGACATGTACATAAAAACATGTATACAAAAATACAAAATACCAAATTTGTGCATATACAGATAGAATATCAGATCATAGCTGATGATGGTTATCTGTGTCCCTGTACAGAATAATAGTTAAGCAATTCTACTGAACATATTAAAAACACGGCTGCACAAAATGTGCAGTTATTTTAGATGTTTTTCTATCACTTTCTGTGCTTGTTGCATCTTCTGCGAGTAATTGCAGGGAACAATGATCATTGCAGAGACAGTCATTAATCTTTCTTGATCAGTTATTGAAGCCAACATATTGTGTTGGTTTCCACATAAAACCAAAATCCTTTGAAGACCTTATTTATATATTTAGACATCAAGAAAACTGTCTTTACTAACCTTATAATTATGTAAGAAAGGCACTACAGGGTTAGTTGTCATTTGCGATAAAACCAAGAAGACATTGTCTCCTAGTTAGTCATTTTGGCTGCAAATTGGGTCATTTCAACAATAAGTTTGGAACCTGACACTGGGCGTTTAAACTACTGTTAACAGATATTAATCTTTTAAAGTAATAGACACACTAAAGTAATAGACATACTAGCCAATGCAGTTCCATGTTGATCTCATTCTTGAAGGAACTATTTTTAATGCCTTCAACAAAACAAAATCACTTTGGTTCCATGAATTTTGAAATTACTTGTGTTAATAAAGATGTTACTACAGAATGGTTTTTATATATACAGCTTTTAATATTTCTGTTGTCTGGAAAAAAAAAGTCAGATTTTTTTTCCCCTCATTTTCTGAATCAAAACCAGAGACTGGTAAGTTGTACTTCCTCTTTAGTGAAAAGCCAGATCTTGTTCATATCTTCAAATTCCATTGTTTGGAGTTCATAAGTGTTCCCATATGAAGACAGGCTGAGAAGGTTGGGGCCGTTCAGCTTGGAGAAGAGAAGGCTGCATGGAGACCTCATAGCAGCCTTCCAGTATCTGAAGGGGGCCTACAAAGATGCTGGACAGGGACTCCTCATCAGGGACTGTAGTGATAGAACAAGGGGTAATGGGTTTAAACTTAAACAGGGAAAGTTCAAGTTGGGTATAAGGAAGAATTTCTTTACTGTGAGGGTGGTGAGGCACTGGAATAGGTTCCCCAAGGAAGTTGTGAATGCTCGATCCCTGGTGGAGTTCAAGGCCAGGCTGGACAGAGCCTTGGGCAAAAGAGTCTACTGTGAGGTGTCCCTGCTCATGGCAGGGAGGTTGGAACTTGATGATCTTAAGGTCCTTTCGAACCTTAACTATTCTATGATTCTATGAAAGAAGCAACAATGTATAACGCTACATTAACCCTGTTAAATTCAACAAGGAGCAACACTTTTGTTACAAAATTTAATCTATTTTGACATAACAGATCTTTCCGATGCAGAGCATGTTAAACTTCCTTTCTTTCAAAGCTTAAAATTTATTTAAGCAATGAAATATTGATAATAAAATAGTTGTGTGTTTTTTGTTGTGTTTTTGTTTTGTTTTTTTTGTTTTTTTTTGTTTTTTGTTTTTTGGGTTTTTTTTTCAGTGATTCAGTGTTTTACCAGGTGAAACACATGAATGCTAACTAGAAGGTGGTAATTTCCTCACCTGAAGGAGACTGGTTTCTTATTCTGTGATCTGATGCTATGAGTCTTATGTGAACTACATTGCTTCATGCAAGAGATCCTAAGGTGGTCAATTCAGGGAATTCATAACACTGCATATGTACCATAAAAAAATACTCTTCTTAGTGTATTAATAATCTTTATAATAAAATGAGTCAAAAATCACCTTGTAGCATATCTTTTCTAAATAATAACTGCTATCAGTATGTGATAATATTGTAACTGCACTCCTTGTGATCAAGTCCTCTATGTCATCAGTCACTATCCGAAAGACAAAGATCCAGCAATTGATAGTACAATGTAAGTGCCCATTTATAAATCTGCAACTCTCTCACAACTCCAGAATTCTTGCAAAATTATGTTTATTTCTATATTCTAAATAGACCTACAACATCTGTTTGGGCTTCACATACCCTTATCAAGTAATTATGAATTTGTGTATCATGGATTACATCATGAATTCCTGTAATAAAGTGAGGAATGACCAGATGCTGAAACTGCATGATACCACATGGTGGACTAAGAAGTAAAATTTGGCATTTGGACCTCAAATTTGGACTCATTTGGACTAGGACCTAAAATTATGAAGACATTATAACTGTCTGATAGTACAAACAGTTATAATGCTTTCATAATTTGTAATTCAATATTTAGTCCCTTACTACCTATTTTGAATTACCATACATTCATTCTACTGATTCTTCCTCCACATTGTGTGCTCCCCCTGCCCACCCCAAACTTCCAAACTTAAGAAAAGGAGAAGTTTTAGGTCTGTGGCCTTTTGTTGGTTGTGGGGGGATGTACTGGGTGCGAGGGGTGGGTACTGTATCATAAGTCTTCCATTGCCCTTCTGTCTTCCTTTTCTCTTGGTGTACTAATTCTCTTTCTGCACATTTTGTTTCCCTGGTCACACATAAAGTCTAACAAAGACTCCAGAATAGACAGCATTTATGTTTCAAAGCAAGCAGAGACCTCTAAAATAACCTTTACAGTCAGTGCTCTGGATAGGAATCCTTACAAGTGTATGGCTTCTCTGCAGTTACACGAAGGAGTCTTTTAAGCATAAACCTATCCAGATTCTAATCTCATTTTTGCATGTCTAATAAAGAGCTTTATTATATTTTGCAATTGCAAACAGCTAGATGAGGCAGCTGGTGCATAATGGTATACATGCCCTTTTCGTATTGAACTGGCACTTTGCATTGGAATACAAATGTCTTGGCATTACAGAAATAGCTTTTCATATAGGGCCAGTTATATTTTAAAGTTACAAGATGTAAAGACCAAGTGCCATATAAGGCATCTGATATGTAATGGCATCCTGTGTGGAATGTGAACACTTTATAGCTCCCAAGAGGCAGTTGGTTAATAATGCACAAATTTAAATGCATTTGGCAATGGCTGCCTGAAGAGGATACTAGGCTCAAAGATACTTTATTCATAATTTCTTTAACCTTCATTTGATACAGTCTGATATCATATATTGTTAGGTATAACTTGCTGCCTCATTAGTATTTCACTATTTTGAGCACACTGAAAGGGAGTGGGTGACATTCACCAAGTGCCCACATAACGCATATAAATTCAAGGTCCAGTGTTACTTTTGGAGGGGAGCATCCAAGAATCAAAACAAAATTACAAGCAAAAAAAAAAAGCAGGTAGGTTATTTTTTATACAGATTACCTCTGCTGGTTGTAAGGTACATTCAGTTAGATTTATTTCACAGTAAAAAGCAGACATTTTCTCCAAATTCCATTTAAAAATTAAACAGCTACCTTCAAATGCAGTAAGTGCAGTACTGGGTCTATCATCTCTAAAGAAGTTTCAAAGTTTCCCATTTCAGTCCATATTTTCTTTCCAGAAAAGACAGCAATAGGGAGAAAGAGTTATAATCAATTATAATCATGAGAGTGATAAAAAAAACCATAAGTCATAAATTTCTTGGTTAGTGAATTGCCTTTATCAAGGATTGGATTGGTATAGAGCCATGTATGCCCTCTAAATGGTGACACCTGAATACATATAAAAACATCTGTCGGGTAATACAGTTCAGTGCTCCTCTGTGCTTAATTGTTTTTTAAGTACTTTGTTCTTTCAAGAACACATGAACAAGCATCATGGGATAAAATCTACCTGAAAGTATCACTCAGGTAAGCAAGAGCTTGGCTACATCTGCTCAGTTCTAATTTATGAGGTGACTGGTATGTGCTATGAAAATGAACCAAGTACAGGTAATTAGAGGAGGTGGGGGGAAGGATGGAACTTACCCAAAGTATCTTAGACTACATCTGCTCTCCTGTAATGTTTTAGGTATGCACAGAAAAGTAACAAAAAAGGACAGATGGACTTTCAGCTTTAGAGCTATGTAATCCATTTGGATTGGGAGGATAGAGTGTACAGAATGTGATAGTAACCCAGATAACAAGTTACCCAGGTAAAGTCAGAGATGGGCTTGGGAGTGACAAGAATGATGAGGCTGTTGGTGACCAGCTGAGTTAGAAAGATGAACCACTGAAAACAGTAGCCCTTTAAGGGAGAGCATATATACAGCACTGTACAGAAGGATGAGATAAAGGCCCACTAAACATGAAGGCCACGTTGCCAGCCAAGACTTAGACACCTTGACCAGATGAAGTGACTGTCCTTTTTCCCTGAGTCCATGGTACTAATCACAGACGGACTGGAAGCCTTGGTTGTTGAATGTGATCTGTACAGAGGGTATTTGTCATAGAATGAAAATCACATCCACCCAGTATAACCATCCTGCATAGTAAATACAATCTATGTCACTGAGTAGTGCAGTTCTGGTATTTCCACTATCCCACTCTAAGTTCCTCTGTGACAACAGGCAATGTGAAGGCATGACTGACTGTGCAGGACAATATCATGGGTTGATCTATTTCTGTGGCTAAATTGAGGAATTGAGGTGGAGGAGGAATTGAGTTTAACAGATCTCCTGGCAATCTTTGTAATTTTTAAAGCAGCTGTAATTTACTCCAAAGACAATGGCTATGGAATCAGTGGATTTATTTTTTATTATTATTTATTTCGACTGACAAAGAGGAGACATAAATGACTCACAGTGAAAATTCATTTGGAGATTTTGAACAAAAGGTAACTAAAATATAAAGATAAATGACCCACCCAAGTGTTTGGGTCCCCTTGGACAAAAAGTCAGAAGATAGGTTAAAGAATTGTTGATTGTGGTTAGTGAATGTCTGAGGAATGTTTGTCACAAGAAGCACACAAGCCATAAGCATGATCCATTATGGACATTCCAGTGAGTTCCTCTCTCCATAGTTGGGGAATCTCTGGCATAGCTTTGCTGTTTACCTATTTGTTACAATCAAGAAAATGACCCCAAAGAGCTGACCATATGTATAAGTACAGCACTCTGCATTGTGGCCACAAGAGAAACCCCAGTTCACTTGCTTGTTTATAGTTGAGAATGAAACAAATGTGACTTCTTCTTTTAAAGGAGGTTGCTCGGAAAACATTTGGTGGCTTAATACAGGATTTCAGCCACAAAGAAACAGCTACATGCAATAGTTGCAGCATAACTGGTTATATATGTATTGGAATATTGCTGGGGAAAAGAGCTGTAAAGGTATTTAGGCCAGACTCCTGCACTTTTTCTCTATAAACTGCAAGAATACAGCAATAAGGAAGGTATGCATGCCATCCTATACCCATATATTATCAAGACCAGAAACTATATGAATTTTGCCTTGAGAGTACTGATGATTACCTACAAAAAATATTACCCTGGTTCTTGAGGTATTCAGGGAAAACAAGACACATATCTCCTTTGAGGGAACATGTATGCTATTTTTGGACAGTGTTAAGAACAGAGTTTCTGTTGCTCTGGGAATACTGTTGATAGGATGATGCACAAGCCAAACAAAAAATCAAAATTAAGCACTCCTTTTTTAATGGATAGTTATTTGATAATCAGAAACTGGAAGTTGATGAAAAAAGGCATTCATTAAATAAATTAGAGAATATGATTGGATTCCTATAGTGGGATTTGTCAGATGAAAAGTTAGTTGTCTACATCTGATCTGTTCACTAAAGGCTCCCTTTGGAGTCTGTGTGACAAATATTGCTGTGATATGTTTCTTCTGATTTTAGCAACAGCGATTTCTCTCCATAAGTGTGAAGGGATGAATTCGCATTTAACTGTCTACACTGCAGACAAAGAAAAGCTGAATCCCAACTCTAACATCCAGTACAAAGATAATAAAACTATTCTCCAGACAGCTGTCATATGGAGCAAGGCAAGGAGGGGAAAGGGCAGGGATATGATGTTAGTGATCCCATGAGTATTTAAAATTAAGGAGAAAGGCTTACCTTCACAGGGTCATTTATTGCCTAAGTATTTCAAATATATTAGTTAAGTCAGAGAGCAATCCTGCTAAGTTGCATCCATTACACTTAGTTTTCTCAGGTAATTTAACATTTCCCACACTAAATGTAGAAAAGCAGAACCAGCAACCAGACTAGTTTTTCTGCTGGTACCCAGAAGTTCATGAGACTACATAGAATAGTAGAATCACAGAATGGTTAAGGTTGGAAAGGACTTTAAGATCATCTAGTTCCAACCCATACCAGATAAAAATTCCAGCCAATGCTAATGCCAAGATATGAATCCAGCGCAAGTGGAGGATTGTCGTATTCTCCTCAGCTAGCATGTGCACTAATTTACCTCAGCCACAAGATCACTGACCTACTCAGGTGATACTAGATACAGTTCTTTGCCTCCAAGGGGATTACTGGGAAAAAATCACTACTCCTTTCCCTTCTGAATTTGCTCATCCTTCCCCATGAAGCATGACTGAGTAGAAAAGATGATGTTTAAATAGCTCAGAAAATTAGTACAGAAGTTTGTACTAAACATGAAGAAAAACAGTATTTCCAGATACAGTTGTTTATTGTTTTCTAATGCAGCAAATTCTGAAAACTAATGAGAAACACTAATATTAATTTCTATATTGAATTTACTGAATACTGTATTGTGCCCCACACATTTTTCACTTTTAAATATGCATACAAGGTTTACAATGGTAAATGAGTAGCGAATAGGCCTTGAAGTAGTATAAATAAGGAAATGCGTGTCTCATAAATTATAAGAGGAGGATAGCAATACATTTTAGTACTTTGCCTCCCAAACGATCTTAATGCCGTTACCGCAAATAGTATTTAATCTACCTCTGAAGGACAGCTGTCTTTGACAATAGAGGAGGCAATTGCTGACTGCAACCTTTCACAGGCTTTTAAGAAAAGCAATTAGTGTTACATGTAATTGAAAAGCAGAGGAAAATCTATACAAATGTAAATTAATGGAATAGAGGGAGTTTGTGCAGGGAACCAGAGCTTTATAACTTCTGAAAGTGATGATGTGGGGAGTTTAGCAACAAAAGAATCTGTAAGACTTGCATTTAAATCTCATTTGAGATGCACCATCACTAATCGCATAATCCCTTTTGATTGTCTAAGAGGATTTTATCTTACTATAGAACCATATAGACCCCAAATCACTTGACTCTGTTGAGTTTCTGTTAGAACATCTACTTTCATGACCAGATGTCAGTGAGCCTAATTTGTGAGATCTGATAATATTTTAACCTAAGGTAATGTGAATGATTTTCAGTGATATGTGTACATATATAATTATATGCATGAAAATGTCTTGATTGCAGTTGAAGTATTTGCATGTGGCTGTGGCTGGCCAAATGCCTGGCTTCCCATGTTTGGTTGCTAATTTGTACTATATGAAGACTCAAATCAGGCACCACTATATTAAAATTTTAGAGTAACATCTGAATAAATGCTGAATAGATGATTAACATCCAGAGGAGAGAATATTAAACATTTATTTTTTTCCCCTTTCTTCCCATACTAATAAAAACTTTGACATTATCTAATGTTATTAAAAGCATAATTATTTTTGAAGAAAATTTGGAGCTGGCTCTGCACAGTGTATTTGAAGCTGACTGCCAGGTCTGGATCTAGTACATATGCAGTGATGGCAGGTTGGCTGTTTTCTCTACAATGAGTGATTTCTGGATCAGGTAGGAAGAGAGATGGAATTTTTTCCAATGAAGATTTTCAGCATTTTTACTCTAAATTGAAGTGAGGCATGAAGTACTTATTGCCAAGTGTTACCTGCAGCTGAAGAGGGGCTTATGCTGACTGCCTGGATGAGAGTTGGAGCCCATAATGTAATAATAACCAATAATATAGCCTATAAGTGCTGCAAGTTCTGTAAGCACCTATTTGTCCATTTATATCTTAAACTAGTTAAATGGTCAAAAGTATTTGCCCCCAGGAGGGAACAATATCTCATGGAGCAAGATTATTTAGAGCACTATCAAAGCTTTCAGTGTAACTCTATGATTTTTTGTTGTACTGAGGACCTTACCTGTTTTGGAGTCACATGATTCTTCACCCCCAAAGAGGAGGTCTGCTACCTTGCATGGGATCTTTTTTACAGAAGCCTGACTTTTGACAAGAAGAATGTCTTCTCCAAATAATAAAAGCAGCTATAGACTTCGTAGTGTTGCCTTCGGCATAGATCATAACCTTGAGTCTCATCCTTGAGATGAGCTGGCTCCCTGCAAGGGTGTTATCAGGATCCTTCTTGACCTCTGGCAGAATAAATTCTGAAGTTAGGAAGAAGTAGCTTTTAGTATCACCTAGCTTGGCATGTTGCAGAATTGCTGGCATGAACTAGAGTATTGGATGCATATATCATTTTTAACAAGGAGAGTATGGCTTCTTGAGGACATGAAGCTTAGTCTGTGGCAGAGAGGATTTGGTTAATACAGTAAAACCTGCATCCTGTGCTGGAGGAAAATCTTTTTAGCCCCTTTAAATGTACTAAGGGATTGTGTCCTGACTGCACTGCATATAAAACAATTGTTTTGCTTTGCCGGTCAAACTTTCTATTGAGGTGTAAAAACTACTTATATGCCAGAAACTAGCTTGCTGTAGTGACTCAGAAGACTTATGTTTGATTTAAGAGTGTTCCAGTCACAGTAATTCACTATAATAATCATCTTGCCCTTTTTCATCAGAAAACCTGGCTGTCATAATCTTTTGGGTTCCTTACTGGCTTTTACCATTCTCTGTTAGGTTATCTACTGCATTTTAGGACATTGGAAATTAAATATTTTAATTAATAGAACTCCAGAGACTTTAAAACCCCTGGCCTTAAGTCTTGCAAATAGGGGTGACTAGAAATCGAGTTAAATAAGCACAGTGAAGTTTGAGAGGAACCATTACATTGTTTTCACCCAGTAAAAATAGAAGGGTGAGGATATTAGATTCTGAGTACTGGCATCTAATAGCAGTGTTGAACTATTAGGCACATTCATTGAAGGCCTTACAAATGACTGCTGTATCTGTAGGCCTAAGCCCACTTTTAGGTTATATGTTATGTTAGTCAATTGGTGGAGACATAGGCTTCCTGTAAAAGAATTCAGCCTGCAGAGCTGGCATCACCATAAGCAGACGCAGAAAATGCAGACGACCAGTATTTTTAATACACTTTGACCTTCTCCAAAACTGATGGGGTTTTTATTCTAGTCATGTGCATAACTTTTCTTGAGTTTTAAAGGATCATGGAAGTGTCTGCAATTCTGTCAAAATCAAAGATGTTTCAAGCCCTGACAAATCTGTTTCTAGATATGTTCCAAAGCAGAACTTTATGTCTGGAGTTTTACCAGCAGACATTTGTATTATCATGGCCTACAGAGGTGTTTGGGGATATAGTTCTCCTACTTGCATGTGTATAATGCTCTTTAGTGATTCACTTTAGATTTTTAAGCCTTTTTGTGGAATCTGACCTTCAATAACAGCAATAACATGCATACATGAAGGATGCCAGTACCATGTATGACAGTCTGTGCCTGGATTACTTTTCTTGTTAATCTACTAACTAGATTTGCTCTTCACCTGATCTTATTTGTTTACATCCTGAAAACAACTGAAGAAGTTGTGCTCTTATTAACCAGTGTAAATAAGTGTTTGAAAACCAGCTATAGAATCTAATGGTTCCCTTGGCTTAGATACTAGAATAGAATGTCTGCTCTGCTGGTTTGTGTCAGTAGTAATTCTTTAAGGAGCTACTGCTGTGATGTAGGAGTGACATGTATGAGACTAAAACATCTATGCAAAGAAGCCTGAGATTTCCAACTGAGGAATACTTTTCAGAGTTTGGGTAAGGACCATTTTTTCTTGTAATGGTACAGTAAGTTTTTCTGGATGTCATTTGCTTTTGAAGGATGTATTTTAATTGTAGGATTATGTATAGCAATAAGTACAACTTTGTGCAACCTTATTCATTTTCAGGAACAATGAGCTACAGTTCAAAGACAGAAGCAACAACAAGGACTGCTAAAAATGCTTTTCTCACATGAAAAAAATCTATGGGTGTCTGCCAGCATACTGATCAACCTGACATGAAATGACAAATATCACAACATACTTGCTGGGAAAATGAGAAAAAAAATGTAGGTCTTCCAGAAAAAAAATTTGTGACTGAGACAAAGCTTTTCTGCTCTGTGACTCAGAAGCAAAACATGAAGACCTTGCCAGACTTTAATTTGAATTTAGATTCAAAGTTAAAGTATAATAACACTTTGATTGCTGCTGTCCTAATTCTTTATGAGAAAAATGTATTCTACATATTTCAACTATGACATTACCATATGATAATAGGTAGAAGTTTATGAAGTTATAATTCACTTTACCCTGTGATGCCATCATAGTAGCAGAATTTACTGGGAAAGGATTTTTTTTTTTTTTTTGTTTTTAATCTGTGACATTTTAAGGAATAATGTAATTTATTTGATGTGGGGATTAAATAAATAAATAAATTACTTCCTCCCCCTCACATGTTGTTCCTAAGGAACCTATCTTTGGATATTCCTGATGTTGTTCAAAGTTGATGAATCAGACACACTTTTCCAGATATGGTCAGATTTTCTTTACATTGTTGAGTCATTGTTGCACAATTCCTTTTTTATTGTTATTTTTTCCTATTCTAGATATGTGAGAAATATTTCATAGTGTGAACTGAAACAAAAATGGTTAAAACCGTTGTGATCTCCTTGAGAAGGATATACTGGAGCTTTGTTCTGTTACTGAAAAGTTCCCTGGCATAAATGGAGTGATTGTAGTTGCTGTGGTATCTCATTGCAGGATAGTCCTTCTTCTAGAACTGAATTAGCTGCCTGAGTAATTTCTAAATCAATACCAGAAGCAACTTCATTATTGAGTGAAAAGCTAATGTGAAAGACACTGTTCCTACATTTAGTATTATATTTTTGGTAGTCCACTTAAGAAACTTTCTCCTTGGTACAAACTGCATGAACTCCTTCCTGTTTATCCTACATTGTACTAGTTTCAGTACATGATTCTCTTAGCAAAGGGTTTGGAAGGCAAAAGAGTCTTGATTTCTCCTTTAAATCATGGGCTGTTATCATATTTTACATTAAAGAAGTATTAGATAATGCTATCAGATAAAACATAGATTTGGAAAAGGAATTAAGGTGCCACACACTCGGACATTATCACATCTTTTGGTTTTGATTTTGTGCATCTTGCACTCCCATTTCACAGCTTCAAAGATGGACATTATTTGGATAGATAACCACATCACATCAGAAACATGATTTTGATCGTCAGGCTTCAAAAAGTGTGGAAACCTGATCTATCTGTTCCTAACCATGGAGCTTTTCTGTTTTGAAAGGAAGGGACTAATCAGTCAGATGATGTATGCCAAAAAACAATTTAGAAGTCAAACAGAGGAAGATATTCAGGGTCTGATTCCTAGACTCAAGAAATCACTTAATTCAGTTTACACCTATGTCTGGAATAATGGTGGCATTTCAGAAATAATCTCCTTTTAGTGTTTCTTATTGGCCAATTTAATAAGTTTCATTTTGCAATGATATTCTCTCTCTTTCTCCAAATATTTTGACTGATAAACCCCTGTTATTGTGACACCTAAGTACAGGGTCAGAAGATTTAACTGAAGTGGGTATTTGAACCATGCTACTTTTTGAGGAAGTATTTCAGGCTGCTCCTGTAACCTTTCTAAGACAGACACACAACAATGATGGCAACAACAGCAAAAAACAACAAAAAACAGCGAACAAAACAAGAACCTACTAAACAATAAAACCTCACCATAACAAATGTATATATAATTTAATTTCTGAACTATAAAAATGAAAACAAAAGACAATTGAAAACAGAAGTGTTTTTCAGTTCTTTGTCTGTCTCTCCAACTAATATCATACAGCAGTTTTGAAAAGATGAGACGCTTGATCTCTTTTGAAAGCTCCAAACATCAGATGTATCTATATATATAGAATATATATAATATTAAAAATAACTTTTGCTCAATTTTTTACTGTCCCTGTCTTTTCCTAAATTTATAGCAACCAGAACATTTATTATTTAAAGCCTTTACACTGTTTTACCTACTGAAAATCAAGTCCGTATTACAATTTTCTAGCAGTTTATAATTTTGAAATTAAGCTGTGTGACTAAGACTTGTTTCCCTTGAAACATAATACAAGTGTTACTGAACTGGAATAATTTTCTCCTGATGGTTGGTTTAATGAAATTGTTCTATTCTACTTTATTCTTATTAATATAGATAAGTCTGTTGTGACTACACTGGCCTCTAACTGGCATTTTTACTTCACTTCATGGTTATCCTTGGAGATTAAATTTCTGCTCAACAAAAGAATCCACCATTCAATCTTGCAGGTCAAATTGTATAGGTCATGGATTAAAACAGAGAAACAAAAAGCACTTTTTATATCACAGTCACAGTACACAAACTTTCCCTGTTCCTCATCCTTGCTTGCAACCAACACTTTGGAAAAGTAAAATAAAAAATGCAAAAAATTTTGATGAGCCTGTGCTGAGAACTGTGTCCCCGAGGTTATCCAAATTCAGCAGCACAGGCTCATAGCTTTTCTTCTACCATGCTTTCCACATCACAAGGTATTTTCTACCTTCTTAGATATATATTTTGCTACATACCTTAGTCTCCTAGGTTCTCTTTTCTGAAATTGAATCTGCAATTTGGGGGGGTGTGGGAAGCAATTCAGGCAGAAAAAATAATTTAATTGCAGTGAGTGAAAAGGCTGCAAAATATGCTCTAAATCATTTGGGAGGTGGGGGAAGACTATTGGCAAGTTTTCAGAAGTGGACTGGCAAATTAAGGGGTAGAACCAGCATGTCACTGAGAAAAGCAAAACAACCCTTAAAGGGAAGATTTTGTTGCATTATCTAGTCACTGCCCACATGAATTTAATCTCTCTTGCAGCAATTGAATGCTGTCATTCATTTTTGCACTCCTTTTTCAGTATACAGCTTTCATCTGAGAGGTCCATTATCAAAATTCACTTATCAAATACGACATGAAAAGAGCAAGATGCAGTTTTGATGGAACTCTAGGTCAAGGCCAATAAAAAATTGCTAACAGAGAACGTTGTCATACTAGAGAGATGCTGACTGTCTTCAGCCAAGAAATTTCTGGAAACTAAAAGCATTTCTTAACTGCAGAGAAAGCCTCTGCAGGATTCAGTACTTGCTATAGCTGTATTCTGCAACAGCTGTTACATATATTCAGCTTCCTTTTCTTAAGGTTGCACAATAGCAGCCAATGATTCTACAGATTTTAATGTCAGTTTTAGTACCGAAGACGTTATTTTTTGCTTCTAGAGTTTTACATTGCTTAATAACACATTCTTTCATGGCTTTTGAGTGTCTGGTGCATTTACAATTGCTTGATTGTGACGTCTCAACCAAAAACTTATGTTTCTAGCTTTTTAACTGATTATCTGCCTGTCTCCTTAACAGTTAATCTAAAAATTATTCCCTTTCAAATATTGTCCTACAGCTGCTTCTGTTACAACCCCAGGCTATATGAGCTCCTGGGAGCAAAATGACCTTTCTGTGCTACATCTGAAGGCTGTTGCCTAGAGGAAGGGGCAGATCTGAGGTTCTCTAACAGTGAGGGGAGGTTAGTTGTGGCTAGGTACTGATCATGGCTCTGTAACCAGGCAAGCTCTCCTACACCTACAGAAGTCATTGGAAACAAAAATAAAATTTGCTCTGAGGGCCTTTGTGAAGTAACTCTGGTTCTAATTTCCTCAGACTTCCTGAGGAAGACCAATGTGACTGAATGCACCTTTGAAACTGAACTCCCTCTGGAGCACCTATAGTACCGCTGCAGTGAATCACAGAATACTTCAGGTAGAAAGGGACCTACGGAGGTGTCTAGTCCAACCTCCTGCTTAAAGTGGCAACAGCTATATCCAGGTAAGACAGCTTTGCTAGCAGCTGTGTCAAACTACCTGAGCTGTAGAGTCAAGCTAAGTTACTTTCTATGGTGATGGAGAGGGGCTATATAGACAGAAATTGTCACTGATAGATGGCTTCACTATTATGTTTAAGACTGCTTACTTATGATGTGTTTTGAATGCTTCAGTACTTGCAAAACTGACATTTCTTAGTTGTAGTGACTAATAATCCTCATTGTTACCTTTTAAAAGATCTTTGTAGGTGTTTTTCTAAAGAAGTTTTGACAAGCTCAGATAAGGCTGGTTTAAATGAAACCTGCACTTGTTTCAGTACTTTTACTAGAAATAGCCAATATAGCAATTCCTATAGGAAATATTTCACTTTCAATGAAGAGAATGTTTGAGATAGAACTTGGTAATAGGCATTGTATAAAACTGAAGAGTGGAAAAACAGGGCCTAAACAGGGTCTCTCAAAAAATACATTTAGCAGCCTGAGACTATGAAATAACCAAAGACTCACATAACACTCAGCAAAATAATTTAATTATTTGATGAAAATTTGTGTAGGAATAATTTTCATACTCAAGTATTTGACTGTCAACTCTTTTTAATCAGATTTTAGGCACATTTAAAACTCTTTTAGTACAAAATTAATTAATTCATTGCATTTCAATTTTTGAAAATGCATAAAAGCACTAAAAAGGTTAGCTGTGTATTTAAATCATCTTCAGGATCTGGTGGTGTTGATATTTTTTCCTTCTTACTATGGTGTAACTTGATTTTTTACTTATTTATTTTTACAAGTCAATGAAATTTTTCTAAGTTACTTTTCTGTTTGAAAAGGCAACACAGTCTTGAAGCTTCATCTCCTCAGCAGATTATTAAGTACCTTACTGTTTTTTTGGGGGGCGGAAAGTGGAATAAAATTGCTGATGTTGATAAAACTAATTCAGTAGGGTGTCAACAGGTAAGTAGGTCACTTTGTAAAACGCGACAGGCATCACAAATTATATCCTTTCATTTCTTTGCACTAGGCCTTTGATAACATCAGGCACTTACTACTGGTTTGCTTCTAATACTTTCTCATCTGCTTAACATGAAAGCTTCTTTGAAATTTCCTTGTAATAGAACACCAAAACACTTGTTTGCTATCCAAGACAGAACAGGGAAAAATGCAAATGGAGTTCATGTAGCTAGTTACCATTTAATCATCTTGAACAATGGTGAAAGTGATTCCAAATCAGAAGTCCAATTATCATTATCTTTTGCCCCTTAGGAAAGTCAAGATTTGAATGGGCACTTAGCCCAACACCTGTAAATGCATTATAGATACCTATGCAGATCTCAATTTCTACTTTTGCCCTGTCACTATCCGGGAGCTTATCTCCTTTGGGAAAATTATCTTGATCAAGTGGAAGTGTGTTGATTGAGGTTCTGACCTTGCCTTGTGCTGGGCACAAGTGCTCCCAGCAACAGGGAAATTACACTGCTGTGTAAAAGTTTTTAAAATAGATGAAATTAGTATAATCAAATACAAAAATGCTTCAGTGCTAAAGTATGTAGAACTAAAATTTTAACTAACATTAGTATATACTTCCTTTCTTAAAAATAATTCATGGAGTAACTGTTGTTGTGTTGTGTTTTTTCAGCTAAGTACCTCGATAGGCATATTGTGTAATAAAACATTAGCAAAAAATAATGCAGTGGCACTACTGCTTGTACATACTTGCTTAAGAATTAAATCACACAAAAATATATCTGGACCTTTGTATGAATTTTTGCTTTCTCCTTGTCTGAAATATGAAAATTTATGTTTTCTTCATGATTTTTTGTAACCTTTGTTTCTAAGTTTGTCCTGGATTCATTAATTCAACTTTTATGCCTTTTTCATTGTGAAATTTGAGACTAGTTTTCTACTTTATTTTAGGAGTTTTACACTGTGTGTCAGTACTGATGTAAATTCAGTGCATAAGACAAATACCAAAATATCTTTATCATTTAGGAGTGTTTGGTTGACTGATACAGCGCTTTAATTTCAGCTAGTTGAAATAGTTGAAACATAAAGGCAAATCTGTTCTATAAATGATTCTTTAATGACAGGAGTAAATTAAATATTGTGTGGAGAGAAAAAAAATCTGCATTATCTTGAGGCTGAAATCTTGGTGGAGCTGTTCTCACTGCTACAGCCTAGCTGCACCGATGTGAGCAAAATGTATGTTAGCATCCTCCATTTGAATGCTCCGCACAAAGACTGACTCCTGTTTCTTGCATTTCCAGGTATACATATGGAAGTCAGTGAATAAACAGTAATGGGTGTGTGTTGTAAGGTTTCCCTGTGCTGGGGAGGTGAAGATGCTCTTTTTCCTTTAGCAGCATACAAGTTCGGAGGCTTAAAGGAGGAGGCAGTTCAGAAGAGAATTTAACAAATTTTAGTCTCCACAGATGTCTGAAGACAGCAAGTCATTAGTTCTCAAGTGCACAATCAAAGAATATTTAAGAAATGTTTACTGTGAATCCTGTCTTTGGGTCCTTCTACACAGAGTGAAAGATTAGAAATGCTAAGTATGTGTTCTATAATTACTATAATTACTGAAGAGAAATTAAATAATAAATACATTGTTTACCTTGCCATAGATTTTTTTTTTATTATTGTTTTTATTTTCCTGGATTAATTCTTAAAGTTCGTGTAGAAGAACAAGGTTTGTTTGTTTGGGTGTTATTTCTTTTTCTATTCTTACCTTTTTAGGGAGAAGAAGAAGTGATAAGAGAAGCTAAAGACTAGAGTTACAAGGTCTTCATTGAGACTGGTAAGATTAGGTCATATGAAATAGTACTGTTCTGTCTAGTCCTATCCAGAAACTTAATGTAGATCATACTTTCTGACACTTATTAACACATGAGTTTTAGTTATAATGTTCTTAAATTTTGTAATAACATACATCCTGGTATAACATCTGAAACTTTTCTGAGACTTGAAACTTTGATTCTATAGGTATTTTGATCTCTAATATCATCTGTCATCATTTTCTGTTGCATCTTAATGCAAATACTTAAAGCACTTTGTATCAATCTTAACATGCTTTTCAGTATAAAAAAGAAGATGCACGTGAGCGATTAATTAAAATGGGAAAATAATGACTTGATTTGTTCAAGATCAGAAGAAAACACAAGCTTTCTTCCTCTAGAGACTTGTCCAAATATCAGTGATGGAGTATGTCTCAGCAGCTCAAACACACAGTTTTGAATCCCTACATTTCTTTCAACCCATTACAAAATTAGAGATAGCCTATTGCAAAATTAGAGCCTGTTTATAGACTTTAAATCTTTGGATCTATTTTTGATTTGGGCATATTTCTAAATGTAACATGTTTTTATGAGCAATAAGCTGTATGTTCTGTGCTAAATTATCTCCCACGAGTCTGAGATTCTAAAAGCTGGAAGTGCCTTACATGCTGCTGTCAGCATTTTTTTCCTCTTTTAAAGATGTATTCTTGTCCTAAGTCTCTTCCTTTCAGTGTTATGAAATCAGGAGGAATAGATGTATTTTGTATAATTTGGAAATTAATTTTGATGAATTCCTGTCAGCAGTTTTCAAAACCCCTTTTCATTTACTCTTCCAAGTGTTTACAAATCCTCCAAAATTATCATTTGGTTCCCAAGTCACCAACAATGATCTTTGTAATGTTCCCTTTTCAACTTTTCATCTGTCAATATAGCTGATTTATATTCTTTTCTGAAATCTTCCCTCTGGTACCCGTGATAGGGCAAACATATTTTGCTAAGTAGCAACATGCTGAAAATTTAATAGACTTTGTTTCCTATTGACATTGTAAGTTATCCAGTGCTCCAGGCTGCAGCTGGTTTTTGTTGCTGAGGGTTTTTTTGTTTATAAGGGGAAAAAAAATTTCCATTTCCTAATGCATGTTCAGAATCTCATTTTCTTACATAAATGCTATTAATCTGAGTTATATAATTAATTGTTTTGGGTTTTTTTTTTGTTACTGCAGCACATGGAATTCTTTAAATAGTAATATCAAAGTACTGGCAAGGCACATACAGGGGCAAGTGTTATAAATGAATGAACAGACATAAATTTCCCCCTCTTCTTCTAAAGGACGGAAATAACATAATGAATAACATTAAATTATTGTTTAGCCTCTGAGTAAAACTGTGATTACCATATTGTCCTCAGAGAGAATTAATTAAAAAAAAATTTAAATGGATCGATCCATTATAGAACTTTTGATATTGGCAAGCTGCAATAAAAACTCAAGCTATGGAGTTATCTAAGTTATTCAATTCACTAATGGAAATTTTTAAAATTCCTTTGGAAAGGTGTATCTGATAAAATTCAGCGTAAAGTTAGGGCAAAAACATCTTTTAAAAATCCCAAATTAATTGAAAGACTTGAGCATTTCCTGGTTTTTCATTTTTTTTATTACTGGGGAAGTAGGTAAGTTACTTCTTCAGATTTGTTTTGACTGCTGTGTTTCTGTATTCTATTGGGTAATTTCTATCTCACACTCCCCCCGTTGTATCTTTAGATATTCATGTGCTGCATAGCTTTACTTCTAATTTTTATTTCCAGAAGGAAGGAAAACTACTTCTCTGATGATGCTCTAAACCTTATAGTGTCACAGATGATAAAGGGTTTCTATTGCCTTTCCTTGATCACTGTGTTATCCTAGTCTTTCTTCAGGTTGTGTTGCTGGTGGTTTTGCTTTTTTTTTTTTTGGTTTGTTTGTTTGTTTTTGTTTGGGTTTTTTTTGTGGTTTTTTTTTTTTGACTTGTATAAACAATACATTATAATCAAAGTAGTTTCTGTTATGGTGCTTAAATTCTATAGAAATAGTCTCCTGGGAGTTGCTTGCTAATGCCAAGAACACTTGAAAGGTTTCGGTCTTTTATTTCAGCTATTAGTGATAGCGCCTTATTCACTACCTGAATGAATGTTACGTATTAGCTTTGAATTATTGCAAACCCTAACATTTTCTCAAGATCAGAGAGAAAAAAGGTTGGAGTTCAAATTATTTAGCTTTAATTTGTCTTGTGATTATTTTGATAGTCCAAATCATGAGATTGGACTGCAACAGTTTGTTTAGCATGCAAAGACATTGCTGCCCTGATGTGGTGGGTTGACACTGGCTGTCTGCCAGACGCCCACTCAACCACTCTCTCGCATGTGTCTCGACAGAACAGGGGGAGAAAACAGGGTAAAATAGGTCCGATGCCAAGATGAAAGCAGGGAGATTTACCATCACTGACAAAACAGACTCAACTTGGGGAAAATAAATTTAATTTATTGCCCAGTAAAATAAAGTTGGAGAAACAAAGACAAAAAATTAAAACACCTTTCACCCCTGTTTTCTTCTTCCCAGGCTCAGTTTCACTCCTTCATTCCTTACTCCTCCATCGCCTCCCCCTCCAGTGGCACAGGGGAATGAGGTGTTGTGGTCAGTCCATAACAGCTCCTATCTACTCCTGCTGACTCTTCTCACTTTTCTGCTGTCGCAGCCTGGCGCCTTCCCACGTGCTGCAGGCCTTCAGGATAAACCTGCTCCAGCGCGGGCTCTCCAAGGGCTGCAGCTTCCTTCAGGACATGTCCCCGCCCCACTGGGGTTCCTCCCGGTGCCGCAGGGGCATCTCTGCCGGGGGCCCGGAGCCGCTCCTGCCCTCCTCCCGCTCTGCCCTCGGGGCTCGCAGGGCTGTTTCTCACCCGGTTCCCCTCGGCCTTGGCTGCCGGGCACCGTTTGCCCTTCCTTGCCCAGGCTTTCCCCGAGGCGCCCGCCCGTGGCTGAGGGGCTCAGCTCTGCCCTGCGGCGGGGCCGTTGGAGCCGGCTGCGACCGGCTGTGTCCGGCACCGGGCAGCACTGGCCGCTCAGCGCTGGGAAAGCCCATAAACACACACAGCCTCAAACACCTTGCCAAAGACATCCAGTACAGAACTGCAGTGAAAAAGCATTAGTCAGTGTCTGTCATGCATCTTTCGTTACAGATTCATTGTTATGAGCCCCGTTTTGTAAAATGTTTACTGTATCCTAGACTTTTTGCAAATTACATATTACATAGACCTTTGAAAACAACACATCTTTGAAGCTCCTAAAATTCTTTCCTTATCACCTCTTTAGTACTGAGGTTTTATTTAGCTTACTTTGTTTGAGCTTTTGTCTTTTTGTTTTTTGTTTTGCAGTTCTTGGTTTCTGGTTTTGGTGGGGTTTTTGTTATTGTTTTTTGTATGGGTATTTATAAAATTGTAATTCAAGATTTGTTGCAACTAGTTTCAAAATTGATTTGCAATGATGGCTGTTCATGTAGTTTGCAGCAAACATCAAATTCATAGCTGAATTTTCAACAAGCTACCCTGAGGTAAAAGGCTATTGCATTTACTGCGTGGTCAGAGAACATAGGTTTAAACTCTCAACAATACATTTTTTACCTGACCTTGCCACAAAAAAGCAGCCTTGAGTCCCTAAGTGTGTTGTCAGAAGCTATATTCAGTGACACTTGTTTATTTTCAATGCCCTGGGGCTTACATGGGCCGGCTGTGGTAGGAGTGGTGCTGACTGCCCTGGCTGCCTGAGGGAGTGACTCTTGCTTCTCTGGGGTGAGCCGGGGCCGTACAATACCGTTAGTGCCAAAGGTGTGGGGCAGCCACGGTGATTGCTGCATGATAGACTCCAGACTGGCGTGCCTTAGAAGCTGGGAACGGCCAACAAGCACCAGGCATGCTGTCCTGGGTGCCTGGAGAATGTTGCAGAGTTTCTGAGGAGAGGTATGAAAATAAGCAGGCTCAGGGCTGTGCGGGAAGAAATCCCTTCTGTAGATAGCAAACACCATGCTTCTCCTGGGGGAGCTCTCAAGAAGGTGATACCTTGTCACATCTTCCCCCACTTTTGTTGCTGGGGACTGGAACTCCCTGCTTTTGGAGCCAGAAGAGACCTTTCTGTAGAAAAAACTTAATTGTATCATTGAGGTTTTCCTGTAAAAAATTGACCTAGTTGTGTTACACATACACTAAAAATTTGTGTTATTGGTCTTTTAAAACATGTATTAGACTGTAAATTCTTAGCATGCATTACATTCAGCATCCTGCCATGAGACTCCTCCTTGCAGACTGGCTTTCTTTGAGATCTGTCTTTTGTGGGCATCAGGAAGTTTAAAGCAGGAAACTGCTTATCTTAGGCTAGATATAAGGAAGAAGTTCTTTACCATGAGGGTAGTGAGGCTCTAGAACAGGTTCCCCAAAGAAGCGGTGAATGCTCCATCCCTGGCAGTGTTCAAGGCCAGGTTGCACAGAGCCTTGGGTGACGTGGTCTAGTGGAGTCCCTGTCCATGGCAGGGGGTTGGAACTAGATGATCTTAAGGTCCTTTCCAACATTGACCTTCTATGATTTTATAATTCTATGACTGAAGAGAGGTTTACAGCTGCACCCCTCGAAGAAAAGGCTTAGTACATTTTTGAACTATAGTGACATGGACATCACTATGCTCAGTAATAGGGTCTGGTATCAGGCTAAGGCTCTGCTTGCTCTTCTGCCTAGTGGGAGGAAGCCACCAGCAGGGTTAAGAATCTTAGCAGTAGCAATCCAGTTGATAGACTAGGAATGTTTAATTCTTAAAAAAGCAAAAAAAAAAAAAAAAACAAAAAAACCCCCAAAAAATCAAACTTCTATTAAAAAAAAAATTCTTTTAAACTGGGAGTTGGGAAATGAGATTCCTTCAAAGGTTCTTTTGCATTTGTTAATAGCATGAATGAATTTGCAAAGTGGGGAAATTATTTCTGTGTATAGCATTGCAATGCATGACTGTTCAGACAATTGGATGTAATCTCATGTAATCAAAAGTACCAGTCTACTGTGGTAAAACTGGTAATAGAGGGTTGCATGCTTATAAAGGATGCTTAGAATTAGTGGATCAGCTACTATGTTACCAAATATTTAAATTATTTCCATACTTGACATTGGTAATAACTGAGAGGTGAAAGTTGGTAAGTATCTACCGATTATCTCAGCTGATGATTTTTTGGCAAGTTCAGCTCAGGAATGAATTTTGCCTCGCATGCCAATATTAATTGCCTTTTCCCAGAAGGGTTTGTCCCTTGCTTAACTGAAGAGAATAATAATTTGGAAGGAAACCTTTAAAATTTTTAGAAGGTGTGTTTTTAGAAATATTAATTTTAACAGTCTTGTACTTGCTTTTAGCATGGGTAGCAATCTCTCTTTGTTCTGTAATTATAACACTGAAGATGGTAAACCTTTACATTCTCAGCTTGATATAAAAGTAGGCTTTCAAGTCAAAGTAATTTACAATGTAAAATTTTTCTTTGTAAATTAATAGTTTTCCTTTACTCAGTATTTGCTTTTTGCTAATATGCATGTGATTTCGCCATCACTCTTCTTAAACTGGTCTTTTATTTTAGGCATCATCTTCAAACTAAACTTATATTAGCAGAAGAGTAGAGTGAATAATTACAGAGAGAGGCTATTGCAAATGAAATAGCAATATAAATTATTTTCTCAGAAGTTTTACTCATTTTACTTCCCTTAGTATGTTCTTCCTAAATTGCAGGAAGTGGTAAGCAATGTACTTGTTAACATCTGATATAAATATGTCTTGCTTTAGGATATATGAAGCTCTCATGGGATATTTTTTCACTTGGATTACATGTCTTTTGCTCCCGCAAAGTGTTATTTCTCAAGGTCAATTATAGTTTATTCATATGCTAGCAGACATTGTTTCAGAAAAACAATTTTCAAAGCGTTTCAAAAAGCATTTGAACTAATAAAGTTCCATTTCCTATAGGCACGTGCTCTGCATCCTCTTAAGATTTCTTCCCTCCCTTCTTTTCATTGAACCCTAGCTGTTCCTCAAGCTTGTAACTTCTGCCACTGGGCAGAGGACAAGAGTGGTTCCTGCCCTTGTGGATCAGTGTACCCTCATGGCCAATGTCTATTGCAAAACCATGTGTGATAGCTGCATTCTTCTTGCATTTCCCACTGCAGGGACTTGCTCTGTCTCTACAAATTCCTGTAGGGATTTGATTCTCATTTAGGGTCCTTATTGCTCTGTCAAGTCTAGTTGAAAAAGTCCAATTGGTCAAAAGTTTACTAACATTATGCTGAGTTGGTGTGTAACAAACTGAAGCAGGGATAGGCAAGCAATCTTAGGAAACTGGAAAATTCTGCAATTTGTTTTGTTTATCTCCACTTATCCAATAATGTTGAATAAGCAATGAAATTTCTGACATATCTCTTAACAGTTTAATAGAAGACACTATTTTCCTGAGCGTCAGCACATTTACTATCAGTCATGTATTAGGTTCCAGCTCAACAGTTCTTATAATTTAGTTTTGACAAATTGTTATCTCATTTATGGCTGAATTATTTTTCTTATCACATTGTGGTTAGTGAAGGCCCTCTTTTGTTGCCATTTCATCCTATTTTCTTCCCAAACTGTCACTTCATCTTCTATACAATGATTGGTTCTGTTTTAGTACCTTTTAAAATGACTACTAAACACAAGCCATAGATCTTACTGGTTCATATAAAAATGAGTATATTGTTCAGTATTGCAGAACATGATTGAACATGTCTGTGATAATTCCTGATGTATACAAAGGCACTTCAGGGGCTGACATTTTTGTGATCACTTAAGCGAAAAAGTCCTTATCTACCCAGATGGCTTTTTCTGTGTGCCTTTTAGTGATTTGACTAATTTCCTTTTGGAGTATAAATTGCATATGCTGTAGATAAAATAAGCTGATTCTCATGGGTAATGATTACATTTTAAAGGAATATTAATATAATCTTACTATCAATCTTAACAATGTTTTCTATAGCAATAAGTAGTTTTAAAAGTTCAATGTACTTTTAACCATTTGATCAAATTACGAGTTCAGATCTTAGTTTAGAATTATCTTCCCTTGATATCATTTGGATAACAAAGTCTAGGTGAGCAAAGTGAGCTAAAGAAGTAATAGCCTCTCTCCAAGAGTGCACATAATTGCAGAGCTATCTGCATGATAAATGATTTTTTGTGCTGTTTATACTAAGGGAAAAAAATAATAAAGAAGGCAGGACCTTTAGTTTGCTCGTTTGGATCAAATGTACTGCGTGCTGCAAGACTGTTACATTTTTAGAAAGTTTGATTTTAAATTCCTACAAATCCCTTTTTCATGCTTGGACTAAATGTTCTCAGTAGTTCTAGCTTCAGCTAGGCTGGGCTTCAGCACAGGCTGTGCAAATCAGTATGATGGAGGTGTTTGTGAAGTCTTTGTCAGAAATGGAATCTTTCAGCCAAGTTTTTCTGTGGTGTTTTGAGTGGAGATGTTGTTTGTGTTTTGTCTTTAAAAATCCAGCATTGTGATAAAACTGTTTCTCAAATAGCCTTCATCTTGCATGCCAATTTTTTTTGCAATTTATGTTTGGTCCTTTTTATTTATAAAAGTGGATACTTAGTAAACATGTATTTTGCCAGTTCACTTGTCTTCTGACTGTGTTTGTGTCACAATTACTGTGAATCTAAAATCTGGACTTTTGTCCTTCAAATTATCACTTTCTTGATCTTTTATGGGAAAAATTATTTAAATACCCATATTAGTTTAGATCTTGTGTGGGAATACAAGACGGTGCTCTAAATGCTTTTACTTGATATGATCTTAAGTGCCTTTTAGGAGAAGAGAGAACTTGTACATGTTTTATTCAGTGTGGACCCATCTTTGATTGCACTGATGTGCAATAGGTACTGCAATTTTTTTGCAGAGAAGCATATTTGTGTCATCATACAAGCAATCAATTTTGCCCAAATTTTCTCTTTTCTTAAAAAAAAACCCCACAAGATTTTTGTTCAGAAGCTTTTTGACAGTATGCTATATTTCTAAGTGTTTTTTATTACTTTCTGTTCACTAGGTCCACCTTGACTGTATTCTTGGTTTTTCTTTTGCTTCCACAATCGAAAAGTGTTCTATGACAAAACCCTCAATAATTTACTCAATATGACTAAAATACAGATTGTACAATAAAGAACATTTTAAAGTCTTCTATGCAGGGTTCAAACGGCAAAACAATTCCACGGAGTTTTCATGTTATCTCCAAGATAAGTAACACTGTTTAAGGAATCATCCAAAAGTTTGATTATTTGTTTATTCATTAGTACTAACTACTATACAGCATGTTGTTGTATAAATAGCCTATTTAAATAGTAGAACAACAACTCTTTGTTAGACCTCTCTATTCGATTACTTCTTGCCTTGCATTGGACGTCTTTCTCTTTTCCTAGCAAGGACTGGTGCAATAATGTACTGTCATTCACAAGTTAAAACCACATTTCTGTCCAGGTGCATCTACTGTTTGGATTGCCTAAGGCTGCCTGCTGTGACCCAGCTTGGGCCCCAGGTTGGGTACTGCTTCCACTGGGTTCCTGTGGTTTCCTTGAGCAGTCTTTTATTTAAAAAAATGCTCAGCACCAAGGTTCATTGTGCTGATCATTGAGCATTTTTGAATTGGCATGAGAGGTGACAGGAGCAATGCAAGAGCAAGAACAAAGATCTGAAAAGGCAAAAGATGGTGGTGGTTTTTATGAGGATCATAAATCATCAAATGTGACATGGGTCTTCAGCACAGCAAAGATGAGGACAGATAACCTTATTCTGATCAACAACGTATTTGGTAAAATTAAATAAGGGAGACATATCAAGACATTTCTCTTCAAAAAAGAGATTAGCATAGCACACACAACTTTAACTCATGTCAGGGTTTATAAAATTGCTCCAAGAGACTAATGCTGTCATCTCTGGATATTTTTCAGGGTAGCAGATCCTTTAGCAAACTCTCTATCTTGTTTTTGCTGTCTGGGCATTCTGTGTTTCCTGAAATGCTGTGTGCTATGACATCTTTGTGCCATACTTGGTCATATTCTGACATCTCACATGTCACCTTTTAAGTACTCCAGAATGAAGTGTAACAGACCCCAACAATCAGAGAATGGGTGGTTTACTTGAAATACATTATCTATTCATTTTGATGTGTGGCTTAATTGTGATGCTTCAAGAGGAACAACAGAGAAAGTACAACTTAAAATCAACTTTAAAATGAATAGAGTTAAATATTAATAAATAGACAATATCCTTATACAAATTTATATTTTGTATGATGCTTCTGATTCTGGTGGAAAAGCATAGGAAAGGCAAAATACACACAGGAGCATACAGTTTCTAGATACTTGAATGTGCAGAAAAAATAAATATATAAAACATCCCTGTGTTATCAACACTTTTCATCACAGATCTAAAACATAGCATCAAACCAGCTCCTACAAAGACATTTCAGTCTATTCAAGCCAAAACCAGTACAGATGGCAAAGGAATCTTTTTCTAATTCTTTGAAAATAAAATGAAAGTAATGGAATATTGGTGCTCAGCCAACTTTTGAGACCCCATTGAGAATTCAGCAAAATATTTTCAAACTCGGAATATAATAGCAGAAGTATGCCCTGGTGAAAAATAGACATATAGCTGGCTGTTTAAAGAATGGAAATTGCTACTGAGAATTTCCAAACCCCATTTTCGAATTGCATTTGTCTATCACGTATGCTGAAAGCTCATTATCTACAAATCAAACCTTTAATTTTGAATATCTATTACCATGATGGCTGATTGCCTAGTATTTCAATTTTGGTAATCCATAAAGGGACATAAAATTTACAATGACAAACTGATGAGAACTTAAAAAATTTCACAGGACTAAGAGAAACACTACAAAGTAAAACAAAAACCACAAAACAAACAAAAAACTAAGCTGAAATTTGACTGTAATTAGAGCACAATAATTATCTTATTTGTTCATGCTTTTTTTTAACAAGCAAAGCACTTGTCAGAAATATGTTGGCCAGCAGAGTTTTATCATTGTATCACTGCAGTATAGTTCTGAAGTATTATCAGGTAAAATCTTTGAACAGAGATTCCTTGATATCAAACACTTTGTGCACCATCAGCAGCAGTCCTCTCCGTGAGATACAATTAGAGATTCTGAGCTTCAGTCTGTAATACAAGCAGGGAAATAAGGTATAGAGTGAAATTAAGATCAGAACAGATTTCTAAAAGGTACAACATTTGAAAGTTTACTGGTTATGTTTCATATTCAGAGAGGACAGTAGGTTTTGTTATTTTGTAGAGTTTTTAAATACTGATTTAAAAAGTTATGTACTACTTTGAGCATCTGCATCCAAAGAGAATCCAGGAGTTTAGAACCTCTTTTTTCTCATTGTCTGTGTCTAGCAATAAAACATACTGAGTGAAAACTTTTGACTGAGTGAGGTATAAACGCTGCAACGTTACTTAAATACCAATTTAGACATCCTTCTGTCTTATAGTAATGCTTATTTGTCTAGAAAATAATAAAATAAACAGTGGTGAGTATTTAACTCCCTCCCTACTGTTTTGCAGTAAAGGAGGTAAAACCTCTTTGGATATACATCTCCTAGTAGCTGGCATACACCATTAAGTAGTACATAGAAGAAAAGAAGGAAAAAAAAAAAAAAGAGAGTGGAACATAAATCAGAGTGTTACCAAATGGCTGGCTGGGCAGGATTGCAGAACCAAAGCTGATTCCTGTTTTAAAGTGGGAAGTCTATATTGGTAAAAGTGGAAAGAGTGGAAAGCTAGCAGTCCACAGACTTTACTAAGTAATTTGTAATGATTCTCTGACAGAAAATTCAGGTTTTGGTAAAATGTCTGAGTTTTAGTTAGAATATTTCTTCAGTTAAAGATCCATGCTCCTTTGAGATTGTTCAGCAATACTGAAAATTTTTAGGTATAATGCAAAGCAAGGTGTTAATCAGCTTTTTTATCAGAGCACTCATTACAGATGTTAGTGTAATAGAAAGCTAGTAATTGTAATTATTCATATCTAAATGATCTTATGATGTTTTGTTTTTACTTTCCAAATTTCAGCCATTTAAGTGCTAGAGGTCTGGAAAAAAAAAAATCTTATTCACTGTGTGTCCCATTCAAAGTACCTTACAGGCAAATTTATTTCTATAGTTTATATGTGCAGCAGTCCTATGTGCTGATGAGATGCAGCATCTAATACATGTCTGAAAGCTTAAAAGAAATATTCTTTCTTCTTGTCTGATGAGAGAGTCAGTAATTTCTAGAAGGTCACAACCACATCCTGCACTTTGGAAGGGGAGTCTGTGTGTGACAGACTGCCTTTAGCATTAGCTTCCACGCCTTGCTTCTCTTGCATATCAGCACTATCAGTAACCGTAATTTCTTCAGCATGTAAGGAGAACCTAGAATTCAGAAACCTTCCAGTAAGATGCTACCTCTGGAGGAAAACCCTTATAGTGAGAAAGTTCATATTTCAGGTCTCATAATTATCATAGGTGATGAAGAGTTATAGTTCTTTAAGAGTACTACTGGCTGCTTGAAAAGTTACTGCAAAAGGAACAGCTAATGGCTGAGAGCTTTTTTCTTTCAACTTACCTAGTCCTGGGAGTATGTTTCTGTTATAAAAAAAATAAGTGAAATTCTACTGTCAACTTTGTGTTCACTGCAGGTTAACTCAGCACTTTCAGAGGATGAAAATTCAATACCATAATAATTACTGTCTCTTAAAACCAGAGTATCTGTTATGTTTACTTGGACTGTTTGACTGTTGTAAAGACACGGATAACTAATAACCCTCCTAAACCTCTTGATAATTTCCTTCTTTTCAAAGTGCCATGGTGGGCTGTGAAGGCATCAGATAGGGTGCTCTTTTCAGTTCCACATGATTATATAATCCTTCCCTATCCTTTTTAAAGACATATACCAAGTAGAATGTTTTCTGTCTTGAGAAGTTTGATATTTGTATTAGACCCAACTCAGTCCACCTGCATATATGCATGACGGAGTGGGAAAACCTTGGACACTAGAGGATAAAAGTGCAGGTCCTTTTGGAAGTCAGAGGCTTGCCTTTAATTTATTGGGAAAATCAGCTAGCTTGGACCTGAGAATGGTATTCTTCCATTACCATCCAAAATCTTGGTAAACTTGATTTGGCTTGCAGGTTCACCCAGATTTAGATTTTTTACTTTTTTCACAATGTTGACTGAATGCCCCAAAACCTGGACTAAATTGCTAACAATTATCGAATCAGAATTTTGCTGCTTCTCTGCCAATTTCTATTGCTCATATTTGTAATGAATAAGTACAGTGTGAGGCACTGGCATATGGTTAATAGCTCCTGAGAAGTAATAATTTGATCTGTATAACTCTGTAGTCTTTTAAGAAAAATAAATGTGCTATTCATTAGTCTTTCTCAAGTAGGTAATTTATCATTAAAATCTTTATGACCGAACAGTCTGGTTCCCAGGCCCTCTGGAACAGCTTGCACTGGCAGGTGTATCCTCTTTCCAGAGGTGCTGCAGCCACCTGTCAGTCCAAGACCAAGAGTGTTGGACATTTATATTGTGAATCATGCATAAAGTAGGTAAAGAGCTTGCATTTCTGTGCTGGACAGGGAAGAAGTAGCATGCTAGAAAAAAGAAAAAATGTAGTCTTTTCCTTATATTCTGCAGAAAGCAGTCACGGCTGGCGGCATTTTCTTCTCTAGCATTTCTAAGTTATGCTTTTCACTCCCCAAGCATCATTCTAGGGATTAGTCTCACCAAGATATTCTTAACACTGTCCCTAAGCATCATTTTGAATTTCTTGTAGGCCAAGGTAGCTGTTTGGTTTGTACTTACTATGTAAGTATACTTTAGAGATTCCTGACTTAGACTACTAATAAATGGAACAGCTAATCTCCTACTCCAGAAATATTGCTACTGAACTAGCTAGCTTTAAAGCAATAATATCTTTTATGCAGACACTTTCAGCAAGCTCATGAACAAGAAGAGTATGAAGTGCAGGTGTAATATTAGTGGAAATATGATGGTTTTTAAAATAATGCATTTCCTGTCATGGAAATAATCAAGTTTTAAAGCTCTTGCTAGAAAGAAAATACTGCAACATTATCTTTATGTATGTTTTTGGCTACGCTGCTTCTGAAACAATTCATAGTATGTCTAGTTATAAATCTGGGAGGCCAATTCACTGATTCCAAACAAGTCTCAAATATAAACTAAGACTACATGGTAATACATCAAATGAATGTATAATCAATATGGTCCCTTCCTTGAAGGATCTTGTTTAGTTTGTTGTGTTAGTTTAGCTTATAGAACCTAAAAAAGTTCAAGTAATTATTTGCAGGTATTAAACTTTCTAGTTCAGGTTTCCTTAAGAGAAATTTCTCTTACAATATAGAGGAAAAGAATGATTATCTAAACAGATTTATATTACATCACTTGAAGTTATTTTCATGCTAACATTTTTATTTACCATTCTTTCTTCTTATGTCAAGACACCACAAGCAAATTTGCAGGAAAACACTCAGTTACGTCATCTTTGCCCTTATCCAGCAAAAGCTTCTGAAACAAAACATTGCAGTCACCACTGATTATTCAGCACATGATCGCCTACTAATGATCTAATTTCTTACTATACTTTGCTTTGTTGATTTTGATTTACTTAGTAGTCCCATCTAAATCAAAAGATATCTAAATATCTATAAATATCTGACATCTATGATAGAAAGCTCATTTTTCCTTTTTATTTATCCATTTGATACTGTTCCATGTAGCTTTGGTGTATTGTGATTCTTGTATCAAAAAGTAGAAATTCTAAAGGTAAAAATTACCTTTTTTTTTTTTTATTCAGAGCTTATTTATCTTCCTTGAACATAGCCTATTGCATGCATGATCTAGGATAGACAGGAAGCACCCAGAAATAACAAGGGATGTCATAAATTCATAATAAAATTTTATATCTAAGGGGCTAAGGAGTCAGTCTAAGTTTAGGTTTTATTTATATATTTGCAACCAGTTTCTAACGTCCTTCAGTTTCTATACTTGGAGACAGATTCTGAAGGAGAACAAATCAATGTATTTCCCCTGAGATATGATAAACTATGCATATTTGCATTCATCATGATTTTGATTTTACTTGATCATTTGTTTTCATGTAACTTAGTTTTATGGTTATGTTCTGGTTTTGATTGGAATAGAGTTAATTTTCTTCCCTTTCCTTCCCATTTTCTTTTGCGCTTGAAAGACTGTTATGACAGCTGGAGCCCAGGGTCATTCACTAAATGAACTCAACAGACTTTTATAGGAATGTCCCATAGACTGATATCTGTGTGTATGTATATCAAAAGACCAGAAAGCTGATGGTGGTTAAATGGGATGTACCATAAAATGTGGCACTTGGGCATGATATAAATGGTACAGCATCCATCAGCCCCTCCCAGGTAAGTCCCCCTAGTTTATGTACTGAGCATGATGTAGTATGGTATGGAATATCCCTTTGGTTACTTCAGGTCAGGTGATCTGGCTGCTCTTGTGCCACGCCTCACTGGCAGAGCATGGGAAACTGAAAGGTCCTTGGCTTAGGGTAAGAGCTACCTAGCAATAGCTAAAACATTGTTGTGTTATCCACATTATTCTCAAACTAAATCCAAAACACAGCACTGTACTAGTAGGAAGGAAATTTACTGTATTCCAGCCGAAACCAGGACCTATTATTAGTATTTAATGGCACAGAGATATATTTACTTATCTTGTGATTTACACTTAAAAATTTCAGAGTTGTCAGTGGTTTTCCTCACATTTTAATGTCTTGCAAATCCTTTCCATAATTGACAGCACAGCCACTGACTTTTTATAAAGAATCTTTAATGGACTATGTTTTTACTAGACATTGGTCTTCAAACATGTAGAGGTAACTGAAGATGTCATGACCAAACAAAGCAGAGCTCTTAAAAGGTAGCTAAAAACCCTATGCCTTTCAAATTGCTTGCATTTCATCTTCTTTAATACCTTGAAGTCAATTTCACAGTTGTCACAGACACTTCTAAGCTGGCCAATACTGAATTTATCATACAAAATGCAAACAGGAAAATATCCCAGTATTTTGTAGTTTTCAGAAAAAAGTCCATGCTGACTTTATGCATAATGAGGTCATGTAAGCCACAGGTGACACCAGTAGCAATTCAGGCCAGCCTTCTCCATCTAATGGTGATTGATGACAACTCTGTCACATTAAAAAGCAAGTGTTCATAATGACCTTAAAGGAAGTTTCTTCCAGACCCTTTCAGATGGTGATTGACTTGTGTGTGGTTTCTTTTTACAGAAATTTGAAAAAAACCTAGCAATGTCTTTTTTAAATTTTGAATCATTGAATTCATTTTCTGTCACATTATGATAGCGACCTCCTTATGTATACATATCCAACATTATGTGGCAGAAGATACAGCTCATTCTGGTAGCACTTTGTCATATTGTTCCTTATAAACATAAAAATGAGCAAGTCAAATTAGGCAGTTTGTTTCCTGTTTTTCTTGCTTCTTCTCCAGTGATATATTTAAGTAATGAGTAAGAGACATTGAGACAATCTCAGCCTTTTGATGACTAGTCTTTCTTGCCATTCATCTTTAATCTTATTTTTTTCTCTGGCTTTTAGAAAAAGGAGAGGGGCACAAGCTGTTCTTGTTCTTTTAAAACACCAAATGCAGTTAATGAGGTGTGATCACTATGCAATCCTTTTCTATTTTGCTTTTTGTGCATGAAGTTTCTAAGATTTTTAAGGTAGGAAAAGTAAAAGAAACCTCATTGTGCAATTTTTATCCTGCTGGCACTGAACTAGAGGTGGTCCAGCGGCATCTGGCTCTGTTTTATTTCTTTTCCTTGATGTGGAGTTCATTTGTCCATGTAACTGTTTCATCAAGAGACCTATTAAAGTAAAGCAGTTGTGTAATTTTAGAAGATAATTTTCAGGCAGTCTTACGAAGAAAAATCTGTCCAAAAGCTGGCAGTTTCAGAAGAGCAGTGATTGAAAAGAAGAGTATTATCTATGCTGTAAGAACTCTAATTTGTTGACATAGAAGTTCTATCAGCTCTTACAGCAGTGTAGGTGGCTTCTTTTGACAGATGAATTTTTTTCTGCTGATGTAATTGCATTGCTTTTCCCTGTGATGTGCACTAAGATGTCAAAAGTTTTCTTCTTGGGTGGCTGTGTAGACCTGTTTAAGACCTTTTTATTAATAGTGAGGAGCAACATGGAAAGAAAAGAGGGAGGAGGTTTTTTTAGTACCTTCTGGTATTGTACCTGCAATACTTCACATGTAGTTCATATGCACTGGGTTCATTACCACAATGGAGGAAAAAAAAGACAAACATTCTCAGTTATATGATTAATATTCACAACAATAAAAGTACAGTATGTTTACAAACACTGTGCATACTAAAAGGTTCACTATATGATCCATTGCAATCTGTTTTACATGGAATGGTTCTCAGAGTAGGCTGAAGTAAATTTCTTGATTTTTATGAAGTTGCTTTGGATTTGTACCAGAAGCATGTTACGTGTTTCTTTTTTTCACACTGAATATGTCAACTTACCATTCTCTAAAGCTGCATTCCTATTATAATTTACTGTGTGCCATATTGCTGATGAAAGGTTTATTGCTTGATGACACTAATTGCTAGGGATTATGCAATGCTATACAGCTCTTTGAGAAATCTGGCAGTTTTACATTACTATAAAATTAGTCTTTTACTATATAATTAAAATTATAGTGGTTTTGTCCCCATTACTTTATGGTTTGACTGACATGCACACATGCATGAATAAAATAGCTAGTACATATGAAAATGAAAAGTACTCTGCCAGCCTTAGTCATTCAGAAATGATGTGACAATGAAACAGGAGATAGGATTTATAGAGCTCATCCTTTCTTATGGATATAGAAGGGAATTTATAATCCACTCTGCTTTCTCCCTTTCATGTAAACACAAATAACAACAACAATTTTGTTTGTGACTGTTTAAAGATGGAAATTATGCCTTGGGGAGAAGCTTATCAACACCATGAAAGGCCTTTGATGCAGAGAGGTATGTTACTGGAAAAATATACCATATATATACACACACACATATGTGCAAATATACATGCATGTATGTTTATATACCGATGGATCTTACTTTCTCAGCTTGCGAGGGCTCTGATCAACTGTGTTGCTATGAAAGAGTTAGCAAAGAGCAACTGAATTTCAAGCCAGACAGGGTGGCCTCCTTTTCTGGGTGTTACAGCTTCCTCCAAAGCAGAATTGACATTAATAGCAGCTTTGCTTTTCCATTTGGCAAGATCAAGACTCTTGTTCTGGCATAGGAGTACAGACACCTGTAGGTAGGTAGAAGATGCTGATGGTAACCCTTTATATCTGTCAGATTATTATTAAAGGGATAAATATTCCGTA
Source organism: Psittacus erithacus (assembly GCA_009867235.2). Taxonomy (NCBI): domain Eukaryota; kingdom Metazoa; phylum Chordata; class Aves; order Psittaciformes; family Psittacidae; genus Psittacus; species Psittacus erithacus. The sequence continues at coordinate 9,565 of WYDI02025355.1, read as the reverse complement.
GTCTTTGGCAAAGAGCAGTTGCTGCAGTAACCACTGCTTTCCATCACTGCTTCCTTTTCTCTTTTTCCAATTCCTGTCATCATCTTCTGGATACTTCAATAGGTTCATTTGTTGTACTGTTCTGTTCTAAGAGGCTTTGGGGGATGTTTGTTTGTTTTTCTTGGGGATTTTTTTGTTTTTCTTCCCCTCTGTCACACCTTCTAGTTTCCTCTCGGGGAAGTTAATCTCTTGTGCTGTAGTTATCATTGTTATCTCTTCCGGAACCAATGTGTATTCTGGAAAGCTGTTTAGATATTGTTTGTCCAAACTACAAGGGTGCTGAAGTAAATGCAGTATAGCGAGCAATTCCAAATGCCTTTATCTTGGAGCTATTTTAGCTCACGTTAGTGCAAATTTATTATTTATTTTTAAGAACTTTTGGTGCTTGTATTTTGAGGTGCGTAAAAATGCATCTTTAGTTTTAATAGGAAAAACGCCCAAAACACCACAAAGTGGTTTTAATGGCTTAAAAGGCATCCTGTTACTAAACTACTGAACTGGATTTACTTTCATAACTGAGGTTGTTTCAGACTGTAGTTTGGGGTTTTCTTTCTGAAGACATTTTAGGCCAAGCTTTAAAAATCTGATATTTGGCATTAATTTGAAATGATTTTGCATTGAAGTGTCATCTGAATGTACGTATCAAAGCATCCAACAGTTTATCAGTGCAAATAATTTGATTTTAAGAGGGTTACGTGTTTTTGACAGAAAGCAAAAAATGCATTGTTCCAGTTGAACTTTTTGATTCCAAATCTAAAATAAAAATGCTTTTTAAAAAGTTTGGAGAAAAGAAGAAGGATCTTTGAATCTTTCTTTATGTTCTGCTTTGTCATCAGTCTTTTTTCCTGCCTTGTAGTTGAGTTAATTTACCTGGTTTTAAATTTCAACAATAATTATTAGGAAATAAGAAAGCAAAGTGATAGCTCAGTATATTTACAGCAATTTTTGTTTTGTTTCATCTGTTCTAGTTATGAGCTTTTTTTCCTGATACCTGAACTAGAATTGTGATGATGCTTCTATGCTTGCATGTGTTGCTGTTCTAAAGAAATTTTAAAAAAATTAAATAGTTTCTGCAACAATTCAGAAAGAGGAAACAGAGGGATTTCTTCTGAAGTGTATTGTGTCTGTCTGGTAAGACACTATATTTGACTGGTCAAAAATCCAGAAGGAAAGAAATCTAGGACTCATATTTTCACTTGAAAGTTGCATATGCTGTTTTATTTACACAGTTTATAATTCCTATTTGTCTTTATTTAGACATGGAAAAAAAATCACAGGTTTTTTTTTGAGGACTTTGCTATTTGATAGTGAATGTGTATGTTAATGCTTTCACAATTAAAAGGAAGCATAATATAGCATTTTTTAGCAAAATCAACAGCATTTAGACAATTTGGATTCCAAAGTTCTGACTCAGCTTTTCTTCAGAGCAGCTGTGGTATGAATAGTTGGTTAACTACCAAAGTGATAATGCCAATTTAGAAATATTACAAAATTCTTCCAGGTTTCTCATTTAACAATTGCGAGATTAAAAGTGGCTCTAGAAATACTTTAAATTAAAGGCTGGCAAGTTTTCCAGTCTGGAGCCTGATCTGTTATAGGAAGAAATAACTTTGTTCAGGATCTGAATGCTTTAAAATGAAGTCATCAAAATGTGGAAGGATATTCAAGCAAAGACATGTATCGCAGTGGTTTTAGTGGCCTCCTTGTGTTGGTTGATAAACATTTGAGGTATCAGTTAACATCAGCTAGATCTGAAGTGGTTTGTTATTGCTTAAAATGGTACAACTGTGTGAGAGAGGCTGTCACTGGAGTATGTGTTCATCTTGATATTTAGGTCACTGAACTTCAAAGAGAAAAAGGGTCATCAATTTTCTAGTTCTCAGCAGCTGCAAGTTTGAGCCTCCCCTTTCCTGTCAGAATGAAGGCGATCTCAGCACTTTTTTTTTTCTTTTTTGCCTTTTTTTTTTTCCCTGAGGAAAACTCTATTTCTCTTCCTTCCAGCTTCTCTGATTAGCGCAATAAGCTTCAGCTCTCTCTCTCAACTCAGAACAGACAAAAGTACTGTAGCAAGACACAAATGTGTCATAAAGAAGCAAGGTGCTCAAGAAAGAAAGCATGGAAAGTGAAAGTGTCCATTTGCATATGCTATGTAGGTCATGGCAAACCTGCCACAGCTCTTCTTACTGTCATTCACACAGATGCTAAAGTAGGGAAAGGAAGAATTATCCTAGCCGTTTTAGAGTTGAATGTAAGTACTCGATCTGGTTCACTTGTCATCCAGGCAAGGATGTCACCCAAGCTTATTTTGACACCTGCTAGCAGCTTAGATGATACTTCAAAAATTATATTTACAGCATGTTTAGTTACATGTGTCTGTGTGAACTTGGAAGTGTTTATGTGTGGGAGATTATTTCTATTCTTCCGCTACATTAAGTTGATTGGATTTTGGAATGGATTGGATTGGATTTTGTGTGAAGCCAATTAGTATACATTTGCTTATGCTTATATCAATACAAATGCACATAACAAAGCATTTCAAATCTACATCTTTGCGCCTCATTTTAAATAGCCAGCGAAGTCTGTTAAATTGTTAGGCTTCATTGACATCTAGTGGCTACTGGAGCAATGGCAAACTGTTTAATCTTTCCACATTATATACAGGAAGTTTGTGGGAGAACAAGTCAAATTATGATCCTCTGTAATTTTTTTTTTATTATTAAGAAATCGGTATCAGTAAGAAAAAAACTATGCTATTTTAACACTCTTGTTGACTCGCTGAGATTTTCCACTACAAAGTTTGAATAGCGCTGTTCTTGGACTTGTTACACTTTGAGAACTGAAAGAAGATGGTTTCTTTATTAACAAAGGCCTCTCTCACTCTGAATGCCCTGTATTATTTTGTTCTTTCCTGTGTTTAGTGTTACTCTAATTCTTCAAAAACACACACACACAAAAAAAAAATGTTTCTAAGAGCATCAAAGCTTAGTCTCAATTTTATCCCATTTCACTTCAATCACACAAGGCAAATAATTATTCAGTATTTTGATTAGATTACCTGTGAGGCTCTTGGGAGATGGCTGAAAGTATGTTCAGAGAAACTGCAGTTTATTAGAAGGCAAGCAGAGGAGCCAGCTGTGGTTTTTGTCTGCACTTCTGAAAATGCACCTATCTTTTTTAACATTGGGTGTTAAAATTTTCCTCAAAAATAACTGCAGTTGAAAATCTTTACTATTTGTTTGTTTGATTTTTTTTTCATTTGTAGCTACAGAGGGAACAGCTGCTTTCCTATCTTCTATGTACAACTTATATTGCAAAACTAGAAACTTTCTCGTCAGGCAAAGCTTTTAGCTATTTCTAACCTTTAATAGGTTTATGCAGCTGTGATCTTCAAAACTACATTATCATCTCAATATTTGTATTTACTGCAGGGCTAAAGATATTCATGTTAAGAACCCTTTATAAAAACTCAGTTTTCTGTATCATGTGGACTTTCTGTTCACTTTTTCAAGCTTTCATTTTAAATTAACTTCATAAGAATAAAGGTTATGCTTCTATACTCTTCAATGTGATTAAAACAGCTATGGTACAAAAGAAGAAAATCGTAAGCTGGTTCTAGTTATCTAGCTGTCTATGAAAGTACAAGCCAAAAAAAAAGCAGTATGGTTTAAGTCTTGCTGTCCTCTGCCTCCATCAAAATGAGAATTCATTTTATAATCAATTTCTTCTATTAGTTAATGGAACTTTCAGTGCCATAAAACACACAATAATTTTATTTATTGGATGTTGAGTGTAACAGTGAAACTACAGAAGAAATGTATTTTCTTCCTGTATATATTATTCCTGGAATGACTGTACAGCAGTGTTAAGGAAAAAAGTGATGAGTAAGTTGAGATAAAGGCAAAATGAGGTAAACCTATCCCCCCAAAAATGCTTTTCAGTGTTATCTGCGGCAGGCATTTAGAATACCTGAGGTTGAGGTGAGGAGTGTGTGTTTTCTGAAATTTTAATTTTAGAATACTTCTAGTGGAGGAGTTTATGAATATTTCAGGGATTTGAATTGAAATCTTTTTAGCGTTAGGTTATAAGGTATAGTTCCCCCTAATTTTGAGTAGCAATGAGAAAATCATACAGAATTAGAGTACTATTTTACTTCTTCAGCTTAATTTTATGGCTGGAAAGACAGGTTTTTATATGCTTCATACTCTACTCAGTAGACAGTGATAATTCATTCTAAGATTTCCAAGCTAAGGGCAAACTTCTGCATTTATCAGACTTCAGGCAGTTTTATGTTAGGTACCCTGCCTAGTTTTTTAGGACTCTTTCCTTTACATTTTACTCAGTGTTTGCTCAGTTTTACTTAGTGTTTCACTCTTCCTTTCTTCCACCACCAATCATCTTTGTGCTCATCATCTATAACTAGTTTGTACTCGTCTTACAAAGATTGCCAGCTGAAATATCAGACTGAGCTCTGTACCTGCAAAAAAAAAATAGGCATTCCCAGGTCAGTGAAATCACTTGGAAAAGTGGTGAGCTAGTCAACATCAGACACACCTTGTGTTACACTGCAGTAGTGTTGCTGAGAATACCATGGTTGGGGTTTCGGGGAGGTGCGGAGGGTGGGGTGTTCATCGTTTGGTTTTGGTTCAGTTTGGTTTGAAAGGGGGGTTGTAACTTGAGATAAGGTCACTGCACTTCCTAATGATGTCTCTGTTTCATATAAGAACAAGGTACATCAGTATTATTAGACTTTGCTAAAAACCTCTATGTGTAGATCATTCAGCTACTGCAGCAGAATCTGTGGTACTGCTCTGGGAATGTCAGGTCCTTAAGTGGTTTTAGGCCGTGAGCGATTGTAGAGAAAGAGGGACTGCAACTGAAAAACTATGCTTTAAGTATTCAGTAATTCGAATGGCATATCCTGTTTCCTACAGGACAGATGTCCTATTGCTCTCTCAACTAGATGAATTTCAATAGACTATGTTGTTTTCCTTGAACAAAATGTTCTAAAGCTGCAATGAGATTTGCTTGTCAGAAGAACTAGAGCATACACTGCCTATATAATGTTAAGAGAATGAATATACTCTACTACTGTGTCCATGTTTGCTGTATTACAAGATAGTATTAGACATCTACTTTGCTTTTCAGACCCTTTGTAACTCTATCTGACACACTACAAAAAATCAATTCGTAACATGCATATCAGGCTTTCTTCATAATCAAGGAGATACATCACCAAAGCACAAGCAGTTAAGTAGTCTGAGAGCTACAAGACAGAAGCATGGAGGTTTTGCCACTTAGTAGAAGCAGTTAAGTCCAAAGCCAAAACCAGGAGATGAGTAATTTGTTGTTGCTATTGAAACCTCTTTTTTTTTTATTTCCCAGAAAAAGGCACATCTTGCTATTCTCCCACAGGATATAGTCTCTGACAAATTGACTCTTTTTGCATCAAAACATTTGATTCTTTGGGGTGTGTAATGCAGCACTAAATGTGAATTTTTTGTTTGATCCTTAAAAATAGGTAATCTGGGGTTTGTGCAGTTTTTGCAACTGAATAAATGCCTATCTATACACATATTGGTGAACACAGTCTTCTCAGTGTTTAAAAGACTGACAAGTTAGGTGAGTTACAAATTTCAAAACAGCACTGGATTGACATTAATTAACAATACACACTGCTAATAATTAGTTCTTACCCATTATCCATTATTGTCACTCCATATAGAATACAATTAGTCATTTAGGAGTTTATCTATAAGTATCTGTGAGTATGCTACACCAGGAAGTTGATGCCATAAAGTTAGTGCTGATGGCTGTGGTCCTTGATGGTCTTAATTGTGGAAAAAAAAAGTAATAAAGCTTGAGAGCTCTCAATGAGGGAACTGCTGTGGGCTACATCTATATTCCCTGCCTTTCCAGTTTCATTGTTTCATGTTCCTCAGCCTCTTCCGCAGAGAAAAATTAGGAGAGCCTATCTGCTGCTGACATAGCTCATCTTAATCTTTTTGGACTAGGACCCATTTTGATTTTGTCAGTCACTTCTCTTGTTTGCTCTGGAGGATTATTCTGGTTGCACAAGATGCCCTTCTGTAGCAATATTTTGGTTTTACCACGTCTTTCTTACCTGCTTTCATGCTTGGTTCTCATCTTACAGATTTTACTATATGCATGTGTTGTGGTTTAAGCCCAGCTGGCAAGCCAGAACCACACAGCCACTCGCTCGTTCCCCTAGCTTCCTCCCCCAGCTCCTGGAGGGATGGGGAGGAGAATCAAAAGAATGTAACTCCCATGGGTTGAGATAAGAACAGTCCAGTAACTAAGGTATAACACAAACCACTGCTGCTACCACCAGTAATAATAATGATAAGGGAAATAACAAGGGAAAAGAAAACAACTGCTCACCACCCGCCGACCGATACCCAGCCCAACCCGAGCAGTGATCTAACCCTTCCGGTTAACTGCTCCCAGTGTATATAGTGGGCATTATTGTGGAGATTAAACACACAGACTCCCGCAGAGTTCCATGCCAAAAACTTCTTTACTGTCACAGATTTCTTTTCTATCTGCTCCCTTCTGGTTGGTTCACGGTTTATCTAGACTACACCTTTTGTTCTCGTGCTACTAACAGGATTGGCTGGATTTGAACATCGCCACCCTCTGACTGGCCACTATGTGTTACCCTCTGGGTGGCCACTCCCCTCTATGTTCAGGCCCAGCCCAGGATGCTCCGGCCGATTCCAGGATGTTCGAGCCCAGAATGTTCTGGCCCATCCCAGGATGTTTGGCCTAGCCCAAAACTCTTTACACCAACACATGATGTACTGTGGTATGGAATAACTCTCTGGTTAGTTTGGGTCAGGTGTCCTGTCTTTGCTTCCTCCCTGCTTCCTCTCCTCCCTGGCAGAGCATGAGGCTCAGAAAGTCCTTGGTCAGAGTAAACATTATGGAGCAGCAACTAAAAACATCGGTGTTATCAGTGCTGTTCCCAGGCTGAAAGTCAAAAACACAGCGCTGCACCAGCTACTAAGAAGGAGAAAAATGACTGCTACTGCGGAACCCAGGACAGCATGCTTTCCTGTACTTTGTTTAGGCAACTATACCTCAAGTCCCTATTTGTCTTTTTTCCAGCTGCCTAGTATTTATGCTTAGTAGAATTACAGCGATAACACAAGCTTATGTACAGTCATCCGTTATGCATGTTTCTATGCCTTAGTTTAAGAGAAGCTGGGGGGTGGCTGGCTGGCTGCCAGCTGCCCACCAAGCTGCTCTCTTAATCCCCCTTCCTCAACAGGAGGGTGGAGAAAATACAATGAAAAAGCTTGTGGGACAACATAAGGACAGGGAGACCACTTACAAATTGCTGTCATGGACGAAACACTCGACCTGGGGAAATTAATTGAATTTATTGCAAATTAATAGCAGAGTTGGGCAGTGAGAAAACAAAACAAAACCAAACCCAGCTCCTCCCCATCTGCCTTCTTCCTAAGCTTAACTTCACCCATTCTACATCCTCCCCCTCCCCGACTGACACAGTGGGAGGAGTAGAGGGCTATGATAGTTTGTGACACTTTGTCTCAAGCAAGTTTTCCCCCTCACAATGTACCCTGACTCCAGCGCGGGGTCCCTCCCACAGGATATAGTGCAGATATCTGCTCTGACACTGGCCTTCATGGGCTGAACAGGGACAACCTGCTTCACCATGGTCTTCCCCGTGGGCTGCAGAGGAATCTCTAGTGCCTGGACCACCTTAGAATCATAGAATCATATAATAGTTAGGGTTGGAAAGGACTTCAAGATCATCTGGTTCCAACCCCCTGCCATGGGCAGGGACACCTCACACTAAACCATGTCACCCAAGACTCTGTCCAACCTGGCCTTGAACGCTGCCAAGGATGGAGCACTCACAACTTCCTTTGGCAGCCCATTCCAGTGCCTCACCACCCTTACAGTAAAAAACCTTCTCTCTCTCCTTCTGCACTCACTTTCACGTCTGCAGCATTGCTTGTCATGCATTTTCCTCAGACCTCTCGCACAGCTGCTATACATAATTTTTCCTTTTTCTTAAGTATGTTATCAGAGTTAGCACCACATTCACTGGCTTAGCTTTAGTGATTGGTCTGTTTTGAAGCCATTCATTTCATATTAGAGCAAACACTTGTGTTGCTAAAATTCTGCATTTATGTTTTATCATTTGCTTTCCAGCTCTTAAATATCATGAATACATGCCAGTCAGATGTGATTGCAAGCCTACTTTATATTATCTGAATTAAAAGTGATTTGGTCACTATCATAATTATGTATGTGATGCTACTTATTCACCAGTCTTTCATATGGGTGTTCCTGATTTCAATTGTAATATACTCAAGTGACTACATTTCTAGTATTTTGATAATTAAGAGTTTGCATAATCAGGTGTCATACAGCACTCTGTCCTCTTTGATGGCTAAGTGCCTGTACAATCTGTGAAGAATCTATACCTGCTGGAACTTGTTCTTTTTTGATGCAGCTGCTTTAGATTCAACCTTGAATTTGCACCAGAGATGCACCTAGTAAATATATTTTCATAGATCATAGAAGAGTTAGGGTTGGAAAAGACCTTAAGATCGCCTAGTGCTAACCCTTCTGACATGGGCAGGGACACCTCACACTAAACCATGCCACCCAAGGCTCGGTCCAACCTGGCCTTGAACACCGCCAGGGATGGAGCAACTTCCTAAGCCTGTTACCCCTTGTCCTATCATTACAGTCCCTAATGAAGAGTCCATCCCCAGCATCCTTATAGACCCCCTTCAGATACTGGAAATGTGCTCAATACCATGGTAGTTTCTGTGAGAGTGGAGCCACCATGTAAGCAACATTTTAGCTGAGCTCTGGGATTTTTTCAGTAAACTTTCCTGTCTCAGCATTTAGAGTTCATATTTAGGCTTCTGTCTCTGCTAGAAAGGTAACCACTGTTTTAGAATCATAGAATAGTTAGGGTTGGAAAGGACCTTAAGATCACCTAGTTCCAATCCCCCTGCCATGGGCAGGGACGCCTCACACTAAACCATGCCACCCAAGGCTCTGTCCAACCTGGCCTTGAACACCGCCAAGGATGGAGCATTCACAGCTTCCCTGGCTAACCCATTCCACTGCCTCACCAACCTCACAGTAAAGAACTTCTTCCTATCTAATCTAAACTTCCCCTGTTTAAGTTTGAACCCATAACCCCTTGTCCTGTCACTACAGTCCCTAATGAAGTGTCCCCCCCCAGCATCCTTATAAGTCCTCCTTCAGATACTGGAAGGCTGTTATGAGGTCATCATACAGCCTTTTCTTCTCCAGGCTAAACAGCCCCAACTTTCTCAGCCTATCTTCATACAGCAGGTGCTTCGGTCCCCTGATCATCCTCGTGGCCCTCCTCTGGTCTTGTTCCAACAGTTCCATGTCCTTTTTATGTTGAGGACACCAGGACTGCACACAATACTCCAAGTGAGGTCTCACGAGAGCAGAGCAGAGGGGCAGGATCACCTCCTTTGACCTGCTGGTC